>CM077002.1:134711479-134863979 GCA_039090855.1 Macrothele yani
GTGCAGGCACTTGGATTTTCACGAGCCACTGTGTAACGAGTGCACCGTGAGTACATCGAATCCGGTAAAGCCATCCCTGCGAGGGCCAACTGCCGTGGACAACAGCGTGAGGATGAGTGGGGTCATCGTCGGCTAGCTCGCATTGTAATAGCGGATAGACGGGCCACAGTGCAAGAAATCACTCAGCAACTTAACGCTGGTGCACAAAAACGTGTAAGCAACCACACCATCCAGAACCTCCTCGCTATGGGGTACAGAAGCCATCGTCCCACGAGGGTACCGCTGCTGACCGCACATCACAGGGTGCAAAGATTAGCATGGGTGCGGGAACATCTCCACTGGACCCTAGACATGTGGAAAAATGTTGCCTGGACTGATGAGTCGAGATTCACGTTGGTACATGTGGATGGCAGGATACGAGTACGGCGCAAACCACATGAAGCGATGGATCCGTCTTGCCAGCATGGTACTCTTCAAGCTGGTGGGGGTGGCAGTCTCGTCTGGGGACTGTTTACGTGGACTGAAATGGGACTCCTGGTACGTGTGACATCGTCCTTTACAGGTCAACGTTACCGGAATATCCTGGATGACCATTTGCTCCCGTTTGTGCGTCTTCAACATCCCACTGGGGACCTCATCCTGCAACAAGACAATGCACCGTGACATCGCTCCCGAATTGTATCCAAATGGTTGGATGAACACTCCACCGACGTGACCTCGCTTCCTTGGCCAGCTAGGTCACCTGACCTCAATCCCATCGAGAGGGATGATCCTCCTCCATCAAATCTTCTTGAACTGTGGGAACTTGTTCAGGGGTCGTGGATCCGTATAGCTTCCCAACGCTTCCGGTGTCTTGTGGAGTCCATGCCGAGAAGAATCGCCGCCGTCATCAGGGCGAAAGGTGGTGCTACACGTTACTAGACAGGTATCTCTAATTCATTTGCTCTTCAGTGTATATTGCATCCGATGAAAGATGGGACATTGAAAATGAAAGTAGAAAAGCTCAATATCGAAATAGCGAATGTCTGTTATAATGCATTTTACCGGAACATAAAAAACGACAAACAGTCAGTGGCGGATTTAGAGTTATCGGGGCCCTGTGCATGGTATAGGTTCTTGGGTCACTTCATTTTGCCAGACATTCTTGAAAAAAATGTTTAAACGTACTGCTTCTCTCCGTTTTTACTCGCTCATACTAAATCGTAACAAAATCGACTTCGATATTCCCGCGAATGTTCTTCGACTATTCTTACTGTGGCGTTTGTGTGTCAATCTATCTGTCAGTGTATTTTGCAGCCGCCATAGCTCAAAAAACGTATAACAGCTATCAAGGCGAAATTTAGTGTTTAGGAGTTTTGCGATACCTGATGGGGAAGAAATGGTGGAAGTTACAAGTGGGAAGCATTTGTTACGGGAGAAATATCGGAACGTTTATGCACCGACGAGCCATTACATTATGGCCACCTACCTAATGCGCTGTAAGATCCCTTTTAACCCGTAAAACGGTGGCCACTTGGCAAATCATCGATTCTATGAGGTGGCGATAGGTATCCTAGGGTATGTGACACCATAATGTCAACAGCAGGTCCTCCAGTTCCCGTACATTTCGGGGTGGCGGTCATTTAGCGCGAACCAGCTTTTCAAAGTCGAACCACAAATTTTCCGTTGGGTTCGTGTCAGGTGAATTCGGAGGCAAGGGCATTAACAGAAAGTCACCAGCATGTTCCTCGAACTACTCCTTGACGATCCTGGCAGTGTGGCATTGCGCATTATTATGCTGGTATTAGCCATCATCAGCAGGGAACACAGTTGCCATGAATGGGTGAACTTGATCCGCAACGATGTTCAGATAATTGACAGCTGTCAGGGATTGTGCTATTGGGATAATGGGTCCTAAGTTTTCCCAAGAAAACACGCCCCCAGCCTAACGTCGCTACCGACGGTCTGTTTCCTCCCGGCAGTGCATCCAGGTGCCATAGCCTCCGTTGGTAATCGGCGTATCCGCGCTGGGCCGTCTACATGATGCACCAGAAATCTTGATTCGTCAGACCAGGTCACATTTTTCTAATCATCCATGATACAATCTTGATGATCTTGGGACCATTTCATGCCTTGTTGACGATGATGTGCAGTAATCATGGGGACCCAGCTGGGTCTTCGGCTACGCAGGCCCATGCGTAGAAGGCTAAGATGAACTGTGTGCTGTGACACATTGCCCTGATCGCCACTATTGTAGCTGCAGGTGATTTGTCGCACTGAAGCCCTGCGGTCGCTGTGAACACTGCGCGACCGTCTGAGCTCCCCAATGGCATCAGTGAGCTGCGGATGACACACGGCTGGACGATGGTTTGTCGTTTGGTCATCTGTGCACCAGTTTTGATATGTACTCACTACAGCTGCACGTGAACAACCCACAAGCCGCGCCGTCTCAGAGATTGTAGTTCCGAGACGCTGTGATATCACAATTTGTCCTTTATTAAACTCCGATAAATCAGCAGCTTTTCCCATTCTGACTGCAAACACTCTACTTACCAAAGGCCGGTTCTCTGGTTGTATATATATCACTCTGCGAACTTCACCTGCGCCACCGTTCGGTCACCAGGCGCGTTCATTTGTCTAGGTTGGGTGTGGTCATAATGAAATAGCATATCCGTGTAAGAATGGTGAGTGTACTTGCATTTAAAATGCTACATTCAGTAAGTTTATGGTACTTCTTTAATTAAAATTTATGTTATTTGCATGGTGGGATCTGTCGTGGGATACCAAAAGATTCCATCCCCATCTGAGAGACAGTTCATCTAAAGATCCCAAACATGGACGGAATCGAGTTGAGTATCTCGTAAAACCAGCTTTTCTAATGTCGTTTACTCGCATGGTAACAATCCTGTGATTGCCTTGTAAAATGGACTAAATGAAGGAAAATAAGTTTCAAGAGAAAAAAGAGCGGCGATATTAAATACTGAATCGAAGTGCAAAATGTTCATTACATTCTAAACAAATCGGTCAGAGATAACATCCCAGATTGAGCTCATTTGTAAAGGAATGCTAAGTAGTAGTACTTTCAAAACGTGTGCGTGCTCGCGCATGTGTGTGTGTGTGTGTGTGTGTGTGTGATTCTTAACCTGCATTTTGTATCGTGTACTCTAATACAACTTTCCTTTTTTGTTTGTGAATCTATGAAAATTTGGTTCCTTCTCCTTAAACAGTTTCTAACTTAACGCTGTGTTTCCTCGGCTGAATATCTTTTGGCAACTACAAATGAGGTCGGAGGTTGGGTGACGTATGTAAAAAGATGAAAAAAGTTTGTTTTCAATGAATGTTCACTGGCTGACTGGCTTTTCAGCTGAGAGGCTGGTTCACGAGCTGTGAAGTTGTTTATAGTCGATGTTACACCAAATGAGCCGTTGCATTTTGACCACACAGAGCCTATAGAAATGCGCGTGCCTGGAGACCGAACGGTGGCACAGAGGAAGTTCACAGAGCACCGACTTTCGGTTAGTAGAGGGATCGGTGTCAGAATAGGGAAAGCTGACGATTTATCGGAGTTTGATAAAGGACAAAGTTTGATGACACGGCGCCTGGGAACTATGATCTCGGAAACGGCGCGGCTTGTGGTTGTTCACATGCCGCTGTAGTGAGCACGTATCAAAAGTAGTACACAGATGGCCCAACGACGAACCGACGTCCAGTCGTGTGTCGTCCGCAGCTCATTGATGCCAGAGAATAGCGGTGACTGTTGAGCATTGTTCACAGCGACCGCAGTGCCACAGTGCTACAGATCACCCGCAGCTACAACAGTGGTGATCATGGCAATGTGTCACAGCACACAGTTCATCGCAGCTTTCTGTGCATGGTCCTGCGTAGCCAAAGACCCAGCCGAGTTTTCATGCTCACTGCTCGTCATCGTCAACAACGCTTGAAATGGGCCCAAGATCATCGAGATTGGACCGTGGATGTTTGGAAGAAAGTGACCTGATCTGACGAATCAAAATTCCTGGTGCATCACGTAGACGGCCAAGCGTAGATACGTGGATTACCAACGGAGACTATAGCACCTGGATGTACTATTGGGCGGATACAGGCTGCCGGCGGCGGTTTTACGCTTTAGGCGATGTTTTCTTGTGACACTTTAGGCCCCATTACCCCAATAGCACAATCCCTGACAGCTGTCAGGTATCTGAACATCGTTGCGGATCAAATTCACCCTTTAATGGTAACTGTGTCCTCTACTGGTGTTGGCCATTACCAACAGGATAATGCGCCATGCCACACTGCCATAATAGTCAAGGAGTGATTCGAGAAACATGCTGGTAACTTTCTCCTGACATGAACACAATCGAAAATTTGTGGTTCGACTTGGAAGAAAGGGTTTGCTCTAAATCATCACCACCTCGAAATGTATGAGAACTGGAGGACTTGCTGTTTACGTTATGGTACCATAATTACCACCTCATCGAATCGATGCCTCGCCGAGTGGCGGCTGCTTTGCGAGCTAAAAGGGGACATACAGCTTATTAGGTAGGTGGTCAGAATATAATGGCTCATAGGTGTATACAGTGAAGAGCAATTGAATTACAGATACCTGTCAAGTAACGTATAGCACACCTTTCGCCCTGATACGGCGGCGATTCGTCTCGGCATACACTCGACAAGATACCGGAAACGTTGGTGGGGGGGGTTCAGAGCATCGAACACTCTCGATGGCATCCCAGATGTGCTCGATGGGTTTGAGTCAGGTGACCTAGCTGGCCAAGGAAGCGATGTCACGTCGGTGGAGTGTTCATCCAACTATTCGGATACAATTCGGGTGCGATAGCGCGGTGCATTGTCTTGTTGCAGGATGAGGTCCCCAGTGGGATGTTGAAGACGCACAAACGAGAGCAAATGGTCGTCCGGGATATCCCGGTAACGTTGACCTGTAAGGGACGATGTCACATGTACCAGGGGTCCCATTTCAGTCCACGTAAACAGTCCCCAGACGAGAATGCGATCCCCACCAGCTTGAAGAGTACCCTGCTGACAAGAAGGATCAGCAGGGGTACTCTCGTGGTCAGCAGCGGTACTCTCGTGGGACGATGGCTTCTGTACCCTATAGTGAGGAGATGGTTCTGGATAGTGTGGCTGCTTACACGTTTTTGTGCACTAGCGTTAAATTGCTGAGTGATTTCTTGCACTGTGGCTCACCTATCCGCTGTTACAATGCGAGCTAGCCGACGATGACCCTCTCATCCACACGCTGTTGTCCACGGCAGTTGGCCCTTGCAGGGATGGTTTTACCGGATTCGATGTACTCACGGTGCACCCGTGACACAGTTGCTCGTAAAAATCCCAGTGCCTGCACGACTTCCGAAATGGAGTGACCCATTCGTCAGGCCCTGACAATTTGTCCACGATCAAATGCGCTTAGATCCTTCGTCTTACCCATACTGCATCCGACTGTTACTGATTCCCGTCGCATCACTCCTTATATTGTAGGATCGCTGCATACGCCATGTCGTTTCCGTTGTCAGGACCGCCCACAGCGCCACATTTGCGTAACGCCAACTGTCTCTAATTCAATTGCTCTTTAGTGTATGTTCAAAGTCAGATATTACGAACTTCTTTGAAGCGTATATTGAAGGGTGCTTCATTATTGTTGAAGTGACATTTGTTTTCAGCGTGACGTGGATATTATTGTGTGTTGTGATCGGCCATTTACGAGGTAGGATCCGAAAGTTCCCGCACTGGGTCCGTAAGTCCATACATATTTAGAGCTACAAAGCTCAAGCACATCTTCCTTCAAAATAATACCCTCATTGAAAAACACACTTCTTCCAGCGGAAAACGCTAGCAGAAGTTTCGAGTTTGTCGAAGAACTTATGGAACTCATTTTTTGCAACGTACTTCCGTGCAACCAGCGATACGTTTCCCCCTTGTTCTGTGCTCGAAAACCGACTAGCCTGAAGTCGACATGTCAGCTCAGGGAAACTGTGGAAGTCTCAAGGGGCGAAGTCAGGTGAGTACGGTGATTGTGAGAGGACAACAGTTCTTGTTTCGGCGAGAAACTCACGAAAGCGGAGTGATCTGTTGTTCGCCGGTGGAGTGTTGTGCAACAGCACCCACGATTGATCTCCCCACAGTTGAGACCTCTTCGTGCGGATCAGCTCACGTAGATGTCGCATGATTTCCAGATAGACCTCTTTGTTGACAGTGTGTCCTTCAGGGATAAATTCGAGATGAACAATACCATGGATGTCGAAGAAGACCTCTAGCATGACCTTGCCTTTGCTGCGATCGCGGTGAAATTTCTTCTTGCTTTTAGATGATGTCGATTTCCACGTAGCTGATGCCCGTTTAGACTGCGGGTCGAAGGGAAAGCCCCAGTTTTCATTCATCGTTATGATTCTTCTAAGAAATTGTGGGTCTTGGTCGGCGGTGGTTACGACATCCCCCGCCATTTTCTCCTGTATGGACAACTGATCTTCAGTTAACATGCACGGGAGGATGTGTTAACACATCTTTTGATCATCTGTTAGTATCCGTTGACACGTAGTCTCCGATATCCCAGCAGCCTCTGCTATTTGCTCGATCGTCTGTTGTCTGTTGGCGCGTAGGATGGCCGCAAACCTTGAAATGTTTTCACCCATGCGAACTGTCACTAGCCGCCCGCTTCTTTCGTCGTCTCCGACCTCCATGTCTGCCTTCTCTGAAGCGTCGACGCCAATCGAATGTTTGTGACCGCGACAGGGTGTTTTTGCCAAAAAGTTGGTTTAACATCTCGTAAGTTCCTGTTGAACTTTTGCCCAAACGAACGCAAAGCTTAACGTAATGCGCTGCTCACGAAACAACATTTTTTAGCACGTCTTTTGTAAACAAAGATCGGGCTTATGTTATCGGTTTGTCCGTCTGTACCCACGATATCTCTGCAACTATTAGTCCGATTTGAAAAATTCTTTTTGCATTAGAAAGCTTCAAATATGCGAATGATGATCCTTCATTTTGTTTTGTTTTTTACGATGTACAATTTTGCCGCTAGAGGGCGTAAATGCAGATGATGTCGAATTCCAAAATACGTTTCAATCCACATATTTTTACTTCTAAACATCCGATTGAAAAAAAAAAAATTATCTTTCGATTCCATTTATGTCGAAGAGTATTTTAGATATAGTTACTTTTTCAAATTACGAATGGATTTTCCGCTAGGGGGCGTAAAAGTAAATTTCATTTTCCCTGATAACTCTTCTTCTAAAATTTTTATCTGAAAATTTTTTTTGTTCAGCGGATACACCTCTTGATGGAAAATCTTTTGCATATAATTTCAAATTTTTGGTAAAGAATACTTTGACCACCAGAGGGCGTAAGTGTTAATTTTTGCTTCTGATATATTTACCATAAAATCTGAGCTTCTAAAATATCGATTGAAAAAATTATTTCGTAGACTGATGCCGCTCACATCGATAAACCTTTTCAGAATATTTTCTTCTTAAAATATTCCACAATTTCTCCGCCAGGGGGCATAGATGTATAACTTATTTTCGTCAATAGCTGTACTTCTGGAAGTCCGATTTGCAAAATTATTTTTTTGTTGGATAGTGTTTTCATTGTGACATGTTTTTCATATAATTTCAAAATTTTCAAGTAATTCATACACTTTCCGTTAGGGGACGTAGAGGTAAAGTGTGTTTACCCCTATGTCTCTGCTTCTAAATCTCCAATTTGAAAAATTCTTTCTGCACCGGATACAGCTCCTGATGGGAAAATCGTTTGCACATAATTTCTAATTTTTGTGAAAAACTGGTTTGGCCACCAGGGGACGTAAAACTTAATTTCCGCTTCTGATGTATTTGCAGCAAAATATGAGCTTCTAAAATCTCGATTGAGAAAAACGTCGTTTGTAGACCGATAGTACTCATGTCGACAAATCGTTTAGAAACATTTTCTTCTTAAACTAATGCATGGTTTCTACGCCAGGGGGCGTAGATGTATATATTATTTTTGTCAATATCTCTACTTCTAGGAGTCCGATTTGAAAAATTCCTTCTTTATTGGATAGTGTTTCTAGTCTGACATGTTTTTCATTTAATTTGAAAATTTTCAAGTTATTCATAGACTTTCCGCTAGGGGGCGTTAAGGTAAATTGCTTTCCCCTCTATATCTCTGCTTCTAAATCTCCGATTTGAAAAATTCTTTCTGCCCCGGATACAGCTCCTGATGGGATTTCTTTGCACATAATTTCAAATTTTTGTAAAAAAAGTTTTGACCACCAGGTGGCGTAAGTCTTCATTTCCGCTTCTGTCGTACTTATAGCAAAATATGAGCATCTAAAATCTCGATTGAAAAAAAAGTCATTTGTTGACCGATACTACTGATGTCGACAAACATTTTAGAAACATTTTGTTTTTGAAATAATGCATGGTTTCTACGCCAGGAGGCGTAGATGTATATCTTATTGTTGTCAATATCTCTACTTTTAGGAGTCCGATTTGAAAAATTCTTTCTTTGTTGGATAGTGTTTCCGATGCGAAATGTTTTTCCTAAAAAATCAAAATTTTCAAGTAAATCATATACTTTCCGCTAGGGGGCACATAGGCAAATTTCGTTTTCTGCGTTATTTCTGCTTCTAAAACTCCGATTTGAAAAATTATTCCTGTATCGCATACAAGACATGATGGAAAATATTTTTTCACATAATTTCTAATGTTTGGTAAAGAATGGTTTGGCTACCAGGGGGCATAAGTGTTAATTTCTGCTTCCGATGTATTTGTAGCAAAATCTGGGCTCCTGAAAACTCGATTAATTTTTTTTTCTTGAACCAATAGTGCTCATACGGAAAAACCTTTTGAGAATACCTTCTTCCTAAAATAATGCATGGTTTTCCCACCAGAGGACGTAAAGTCACATCCTATTTTTGTCAATATCTCTGTTTCTAAGAGTCCGATTTGAAAAATTCTTTCTGTGTTGGAGAGCGTTTCCGGTGCGAAATGTTTCTGATATAAATTCATGTTTTTCTTAACACACATGTCTGCAACTAGAGGGCATAAGCTCACGATTCCGTTTACAGCAATGTCTGAGGGATTAAAAACCCGATTGAAAAACTTCTTTCATCCGTCAGATACTATTGTTTTCCATACCGGCTCCATTCACTTTGAATAGCTTTGATAAATTTAATTTGCGTTAGAACGGATTCAAAAGACGTGCTTATTACACCCGAAAATTCGGTGTCATCTTTCTTGTTTCAACTGTCACAGAACACTGCGTAAGCTGCCTACAATACCCGGATGTGCCGCAGCCAACACTTGACGAAGATGGACAAAGCCAATCTCCCTGTAAGGGAGGGGTGGGCATAATGTCGTAACGTCATCCAATAATTACAGTGGGTATGCTATATACGTACTTTGCCGTTTAAGTGCAGTCCGGGAACCTTGGATCCTACTTCTGCTATTGAAAGAATAGTTGAAGTGACTTCTAATGTGCTGACGTAAGTAAAAGGTTAACTGCAAGTAGCTCTCTCTTGAACATTTTTTGAAGCGATATTGATGTGTTCAGTTAAGGATATTAATTCTTAAGCTATCCAGGGTTTCAATTAAAGCCATTACGTGTTCAGTTAAGAATATTATTTTTTAAGTTATCCAGGATATTAATTAAAACCATTCCGGTTTCACGTATATGATGTGTTCAGTTAAGAATAGAAATTTTTTAAGCTATCCAGTATTTCAATTAAAAGCATTCAGGCTTCACGTATATGACGTATTCAGTTAAGAATATTAATTTTTAAGTTATCCAGTGTTTCAATTAAAACCATTCAGGCTTCACGTATATGACGTGTTCAGTTAAGGCTATTAATTTTTTAAGCTATCCAGTGCTTCAATTAAAAGCATTCAGGCTTCAGGTATATGACGTGTTCAGTTAAGGATATTAATTTTTAATCTATCCAGTGTTTCAATTAAAACCATTCAGGTTTCACGTATAAGACGTGTTCAGTTAAGGATATTAGTTTTCAAGCTACCCACGGTTTCAATTAAAACGAATCAGCCTTCACGTAACGTTAACATTTTGCTTAAACTGACATTTTCGCATAGTTTTTTTTCTCGTAAAACCTAAGAACATTACAATTCAAGCTAGTGAATTAATACTTGCAGATGATATACCTGGAGTTCATGTGGAATCATGCTCTCAAAACCCAGAACACCGAATTTATCCCTCGACCACAAGATCTATATTTTAAATTTTTTCAGTAGAAAAATGAAAACAAAGAGGGGAAAATTTAAAATATGGTACTTGTGTGTATGTGTGTGTGTGTGTGAAGAGTCGTCAGACGAAGAGCTTAATCGAGGACGATTCGCAAACTAAAGGAACTGCTTGGCTCTTCCTCAAAGAGACATTAAAATACTCTTCAGCCTGCATCTTCTGTGCCTGCTAAGGTGGGTGATGCCCCCGCCCATACAAAATTATTGCCTTTCTCTCTGTTGCCAATCTCCCCCCGTTCGAAATTGTTTAGGTGTTCTTTTTTTCTTAGGCTTTTCCACTTTATTTATTTGAGACTTCCTGAGCTTACACCTGCTTTTGCTTTCCTTAGTAGAGAGTTAAGCCTATGAGCCATTACATTATGAGCACCTACCTAATAAGCTGTAGGACCTCCTTTAGCCCCTCAAATAGCGGCCACTGTGCGGGGCATCGATCGATGAGGTGGCGATAGGTATCCTGGGGTATCTGGTACCATATTGTCAACAGCAGGTACTCCAGTTCCCGTACATTTCGGGGTGGTGGTGATTTAGTGCGAACCCGCTTTTCCAAGTCGAACCACAAATGCTCGATTGGGTTCATGTCAGGTGAACTTGGAGGCCAGCCAGAGCATTAACAGAACGTCACCAGCATGCTTCTCGAACCACTCTTTGACGATTTTGGCAGTGTGACATGGAGCATTAATCTGCTGGTAATGGCCATCACCAGCAGGGAACACAGTTGCCATGAATGGGTGAACTTGGTCCGGAACGATGTTTAGGTACCTGACAGCTGTCAGGGATTGTGCTGTTGGGATAATGGGTCCTAAGTTTTCCCAAGAAAGCATCGCCCCCAGCCTAACACCGCTGCCGCCTGCCTGTTTCCGCCCAACAGGGAATCCAGGTGCCATAGCCTCCGTTGGTAATAGGCATATCCGCGCTCGGCCGTCTACGTGTTTCCCCAGGAATCTTGATTCGTCATACCAGGTCACTTTCTTCCAATCATCCACGGTCCAACTCGATGATCTTGGGCCCATTTCAAGCGTTGTTGGCGATGACGTGCAGTGAGCATGGAAACCCGGCTGGGTCTTCGGCTACGCAGGCCCATGCGTTGAAGTCTACGATGAACTGTGTGCTGTGACACATTGCCCTGATCGCCACTGTTGTAGCTGCGGGTGATTTGTAGCACTGTGACACTGATGCCGCTGGGAACAATGCTCGACAGTCTCCTCTCTTCTCTGGCATCAATGAGCTGCTGACGACACACGGCAGGACAAAGGTCCGCCGTCTGTGCACCACTTTTGATACGTACTCACTACAGCAGCACGTGAACAACCCACAAGCCGCGCTGTCTCTCCGAGATCGTAGATCCGAGGCGCCATGCCATCAAAATATGTCCTTTATCAAACTTCGATAAATCGCCAACTTTTCCCATTCTGACTCCAAACACTCTACTAAGAAAAAACTGCGCCACCGTTCGGTCTCCAGGCGCGCTCATTTCTGTAGGCTGTGTGTGGTCATAATGTAATTGGCTCATCGGTGTATATGCTTGTCTATTCTTGACCCGCTAATTTAATATTATTCATTTATGGAGAGGGTAGGGCGCATGTTGTGTTTTTTTTTTTTACGCTTTCCAACCGTAGGTTGAAGAAGCGTATATGCTCCAGCTTTGTCCGTCAGTCTGTCGGCACGATAACTCGCGTAAAAATAGTTCGATTTCGATGAAATTTTAGTATGTGGTAGGGGACCGCCTGGGGACGAATCCTATGGCAAATGGGCAAAATGGGGTCAAAGGTCACGGCATGGGAGCGGGACCCATTCCATAGCCTTTATGCGTCATAACTTGCGCAAATATGGTTCGATGTCGATGAAATTTTAGCAAATTGTAGGGGACCACCTAGGAATGAACCCTATGGAAAATGGGTGAAGTGGGGTCAAAGGTCACGGCATAGGAGCGGGATCCATTCCATTGCCCTTATGCGTCATAACTTGCGTAAAAATGGTTCGATTTCGATGAAATTTTATTATGTGGTACGGGACCACCTGGGCATGATCTCATGACGTCTCAATCTCGCACTTGAGATGCTGATGCGGGGTCACTCCATCTGTCTCATTACGTCACGCGTTATGTGCGGATCCTATTAAAGTTTTATGAAGTCACACTCCTGCGAGCAGATGGTCGCGATTCCCATCTGCCTCATTACGTCACGCTTTGTGTGCGTATGTTCATCCGTACGATAACTCGCGTAAAAATCGTTCGATTTCGATAAAATTTTAGTATGTGGGGATCACCTGGAAAGGATCCCTATTGAACGTGAACGAAATGGGGTTAAAGGTTAGGACATAGGAGCGGGATCCATTCCACCGCTCTTATGCGTCATAACGAACGTAAAAAAGGTTCGATTTCGATTAAATTTTAGTATATGGTAGGGGACCACCTGGGGACAAACCCTCTTGAAATTGGGCGAAATGGGGTCAAAGGTCAGGTCATAGGAGCGGAATCACTTCCGTCGCCATTATATGTCATAACTTACTTTAAAATTCTTCGATTTGGATGAAATGTTAGTATGTTGTAAGGGTCTGCCTATGAAATGGGCGAAATGGGGTCAACGAATCCTATTGAAACTGGGTGAAATGAGATCAAAGGTTAGGACACAGGAGCGGAATCTATTCCATAGTCCTTATGCATCATAACTTACGTAAAAATGCTTCCAGTCCGACAAAACTTTATCATGTTATTTTGGAGGTATACTGAACCGGTTCTGTAGAATATCATCGAAATGGGATCAAAGGTCAGGGCACAGGACTGAGATTTATTCCACAGCCATTATCCTCATAACTTGAGTAATGATTTCTCGTATGTTGGAAAGCGTATTATAATCAATGCATTGCATGATTATACTAACTTGTTTTACTCACTTTAATAATTTAATTTTTTTTAAATGTAACGGTATGTTCAACCAAACCGTGATAATTTTAACAAATGGTTCCCGTGAACCCTATCGTACTGGAAGTATAGCACACCTGACAAAAACACGGTGCTTTTATAGTCATTCTATTCCATCAGGGGGCAAGTGGCGTCCACGGTGGTCCAGTGGTCTAAGCGATGGCTTATAACGATTCGTCCAAGAAGGGTCCGGGTTCGAATCCCGTTAGGCATGGATGTTGTGTTTGTCTTACGGTCCCAGCGCCATCCTTTCCCTGAAACCAGTGTCCCTAAATTACGGACGGTCGACCGCTTATAGCCCCCTGAGTTGCCAACGGTGGTCGTTAAACACCAATAAAGAACAAGTGACGAATAAGGATAAAATGACCGACGGACAGCAATTTATTTTCTGTTTATAACCTGGATATCAAAATAACTTTACTAAGCTAAATTATAAAATTTTCCCAGCTAGCAAGTATAACAGCTGTACATTACGTGAATTTAATGAAACTGGTGGTAGCCGGACACTTAAATATTTTATAAAACGAGACTTCAAAGGCAACTTTTGGTTGCACATTGGAATCATCACTCTAAAAATGACGATAGAACTTGTCACAGAGGAGGCGATTAAGTTCGTGAAAAAGGTACAGATCCTGAATTTCTGCTTTGCACACCCAGTTAATTCCTTTTATGCCAAACAAGCGCTCGCACCGTAGAGTTCTGTCGTAACATCGTCTTCTGCCCTAATCAACAAACTACTCAGTTTGCTCAATACATCTGCTAAAGAAATAAATAGGGTCAGCGTTTTTCCACCACACAACCCCCAGGTCTCTAGGTGACCAGTGGCACGCTCCGGTTCCTTAGCCGACTGGCGAAGTGAACCCGCCAGGTGAAGAATATATTCGAACAACAGCTGACTTCCGAGCTAACAACAGACAGAGTGGGAAAAAAATCGAAAGGCGTAAGATTGAGGTGTGGTGATGCGGACACGCAGGCTTAGGTCATCACGAGACGAGAGTAAGAGAAAGAGAGAGAGAGAAGCTGGCCCAGTAAAGGCAAACCTCACAACTGGACCAGATGCGAAGATAAAAAAGAAGCAAACGAAAGAAAGGGAAAGAATTGGAGTCGATCTTGCTAAAACGAGGTACACCCACCCTTTCTGTTCGCCATAATTCTGATGTGCATACCAAATAAGCAAACTTCACTTTCACAAGACCCACAGAGAATTAGATCACTTCAATAACTGGTTCAACTTTGTCCGCACACACTTTTGTCTCGCAAACGGTTCTGTTTGTTTTTTCACCGCTTAACGATTTTTACATTACCCTATATTTCAATGGCGAAGCTGCTGAACACAATTCCACGTTTATTTCTTGACAGATAGGCTCTCAACGAGAAAGGTTGAAGCCAGAGCATGAAATCATCGGCTCTTTTATATCGTCAGAGAAGGGGGGATGGAGGGATGGGGCACCCCCATGGGCACTTAAGATTTTGATTGCATTGCCATAAATCTAGTAAATTGTCGGATATGAGGTACCACTTTGCCATGGTTATTGGGTCAAGGCATTGCTACTAAACTTCTAGGTATATACACAGCACGGCAGTTGAGTTATGGGACTAAATTTAAAAAAAAAAATGGAAGAGCAGGAAAACTTACGTGAATGTATTTATTCAAAGTACATTCCTCCTGCGTTGATACAAGAAGTGGTACGATCAGTCAACGAAAGGAAGGACTTGCAGAGGTCATCTTTTGGTATGCAGTGAAGAGCTGATGTCACAGTTCTTCGTATGTCTTCAACATCTTAAAAAAACGTTTCCTTTTAAAGGCAGCTTTAATTTAGGAAATAGCAAGTAGTTGCACGGTGACAAATCTAGAGAAGGATGGGGGGGGGGGGGTTGAGCACACACGCTTGATTTCGTGCCAGAAATTGGGGTACACTGACTGTTCTATCTACGTGTGGCTTACCGTGAAGAAGGAACCATTGCCCTTTTTTACGCTTTCCAATCATATGTTGAAGAAGCGTATATGCTCCAGCTTTGTCCGTCTGTCTGTCAGTCTGTTCGCCTGTCCGCAAGATAACTGGCGTAAAAATGGTTCGATTTCGATGAAATTTTAGTATGTGGTAGGGGACCACCTGGGGACGAACCCTATTGAAAATGGGCGAAATGGAGTCAAAGGTCAGGACATAGGAGCGTGATTCATTCCATTGCTCTTATGCGTCATAACTTGCGTAAAAATGGTTCGATTTCGATGAAATTTTAGTATGTGGTAGGGGACCACCTGGGAACGTACCTTATTGAAAATGGCAGAATGGGGTCAAAGTTCAGGGTACAGGAGCGAGATTTATTCCACAGCCATTATCCTCCTAACTTGAGTAATAATTTCTGGTATGTTGGAAAGCATATCATGACCAATGCATTGCATGACTTTACTAATTTGTTTCTTTTTTACTTTAAACTTTAGGTTTCCATTGCTAACTTGTTGTACTCAGGCCTGACACGAACTATCCTCTTCCACGATCGTTCCAAAATGGATGTGTAAGCATTGCCATTGACTGTTGTACCTTCAGGAATGAACTGGTGGCGCAGAATTCCCTTCCTGTCGTTAAAACACACAAGCGTTGTCCTGATTTTGGACTTCCGTAACCTGATCTTCCTTCCTTTGGATGACTGTGGCGACTTCCGTTGAGCACTCTGACGCTTCGTTTGAGGATCATTACGAAAACACCATATTTCGTCACCTGACATAATGCTTTGGAGAAAACTTTGCATTGTTTCTGCAGTCTCCAAGATGTCATTCGCGTTTTCCACTCGCACATGTTTCTGGTCGTCTGACAAGGCATGCGGAACAAAACGAGCACAAGCATCCCCCTCCAGTTTCTTGCACTAAAATTTGACGAATTGTCACCTTATTAACACCGAGCTCACATTTCAGCGTCCTCTAGGTCGCACAACGATCACTTTTGATCCTCCCGCAAACTTTCTCAGTGGAATCGGGCGTCCGGGCTTTTCGTCATTTTCCGAATCTTCCCACCCATCCTTGAAATGTACATACTATCGAAGTATTTGTGCACGAGATAGGCAATTGGCTACATACACATTACGCAACAATAGAACTGTCTGAGATGCAGTTTTACTGATTTTCAAACAGAACCGGATATTTGTTCTGTGTCCATGACAGAGCTGTGACAATGTTCTTCCACCAAATAACGTCATAGCAAAATTTGAAATCCCAAAATCCTATGAATTTAAGTTTACAAACGAATGCTATTATTTTTTTCCGGGGTTTAAAGACCTTCATAAGCTACTTTAAGGGTATGAGCCGCCTCCTGTCCCTAATTTACGGCCACTGGTTCCAGGGAATGGGGAAACTAGCGTCTTAATGCGAACACAACACGCATGTCACAGCTCAGATCCGAACCCGAACTCAGCTCGTAGGACTAGCCAGAAACCTACGCGTTCGACCACAAATCTGCATTTCTCGTAGAACTGATGCAAACAGTTTCTTAAGCAATGACCTGTCTTCAATTTAATATGAGGCTATCGTGCCATATTATGCGTACAAGCAGCATCCTGAAAGTAATGCCACCTCTTTAATAACTTTCGAAATTTTGAAGTGATTTAAATGAAAACCGCGCTAACATATACTATGATATGTTTCCAATGTAGGAACAAATTTTTTTAGAATCGGAAATAAAGATCATGGATGGCAGAGAAAAGCAGCGAGCAGTAGTTGAATTCATGGTAAAAGAGGGATGTGTGGGTCCAGAAAACCACAGAAGACTCCTGGCGATGTATGGAACTGCCACAATCGATATCAGTAATGTCCGAAGATGGAAGAAGAGGATCCGAGAGGGAGATAGTTTAGTGTCGGACAAACGAAGGAGTGGAATACCCGCAACTGCCGAGAAAGATGCCAACAGGCAACGAGTGAAAGACCTCATCACAGCTGATCGTCGTGTCACCATCCAGGAGTTGTGTGATGAAATTTATTGTGGTCATGGTTCTATGGAAACATTAATTAGGGATCTGGGCTACAGAAAAATTTGTTGAAAGTGGATCCCAAGAAACCTAACAATGTGAGCAAAGAGTGAACATGTGCCGGAACCTCTTGGACTGTTATGAGATGGAGGGTAAGGTGTTTTTCTTTAATGTTGTGATGGGGGATGAAACCTGGGTGTTTTTTCATGACCCAGAAACAAAACGTGCGCCAATGGAATGGCGTCGCACATCTTCACCTCGACGGAAAAAGATGAAAACTACTCGTTCCCCAGGGAAAATGATGGTGACAATTTTCTGAGAAAAACGTAGTGTCATTTTGACTGATTTCTTTGAACGGGGTGCAACAATAAACAGTGCTCACTAAGTGCAGACATTGAAGAAGCTAAAGGAAGCTATCAGAAGGAAAAGACATGACATTCCACTTCGTAGTGTTGTTTTACACCATGATAACGCACGTCCCAACACCTTAATGGAGACTTCACAGGCTATCATTGAAATGAGATGGACGGTGATGCCCAAACCACCCTACAGTCCTAATTTGGCTCCCTCATACTTTTTCCTGTTTGCCGATTTGGAAAACACCCTTCGTGGGGAACGTTTCGACGATGTGACAAACGTTAAACTGGCTGTGAACTCATGGGTGAAACGACAGCCTCAGGAATTTTTCAAAGTGAATTCTACCAATGGGTTCAAAGATGGCGGAAATGTATACAATGTGATGGACAATACTATGAATAGGCTAGCATTATTAACAATATGTCCAAGTATTTTGCCACCAAGTTTCACATTTTTGCTGCTACAAATAAAATCTTATGAAAGACCATGCATTACTTTCAGTATGTACTTTGTATTATGGCTTCCCACATGAAAGAGCAGACAAACCATTATTATGGATATTGAAGTGCTACAAAATGTTGTAAAGCGCTGCACAAGAATGGCACTGAAGTTTCTCATATAATAATGAACACGCTCAGGGCCGTAGCTGGGTTCCAGAAGAGATTCTACGTAGAATTATACACGGTCGAGTCACATTATTATGACCACCAGCTAACATCCAGAGTAACCAACTCCTCTTCCTCTTCTTGTTGCCTGTTTTAACTTCGTTTCTTCTTCGCCTTCCTTTTCTTCATCAGCTTTTTCCTTTGCTCTACTTCGCCTTATTCCAAAATCTGGCAACCTTGGACTCTTGACAAACTGGCGGCCTATTTCCTTTCTAAATACCAATTACAAAATCTATGCCAAAGTTCTTGCTCTTCGTCTTAATCCAGTTCTTTCGCACATCATCCAATCTGATCAGACCTACACTGTTCCTTCTCGCTCAATCGCTTCTAACATCACTGTGATTCGTAACTTATACTCTCTTGCTTCTTGACTCTCTGAACCTCTCGCAATTTTCAATATCGACCAGCGTCAAGCTTTTTGATTCAATTAATCGCTCATATCTCTTCACTGTTTTTCGCCAGTTTGGTTTTCCTTCCTCCTCCTGTTTGGCGCTTTTAAATCTTTACTCTCACTCCTTCTTTCGTGTTCGTACTTCAGCATTTCTCACCTCTGCTATTCCTTTCGCTAGTGGGATCCAGCAAGGCTGTCCCCTGTCGGGTTAACTCTTTGTTCTCTCTTTTGAATTTGTCTCCATTCTCGTTTGTTTTCCTCAGTTCCGCGTGGAGTTGCGTGCAGCCGTCACCACCACACAGTTCTTTCGGCATACGCAGATGACTTAACAGTCTTCATCCGTTCTGAGAGAGCATTCGGAACTCTTCGAAATACCTATCTTGAATATGCTGCGATCTCTGGTTCTTCACTCAACATGGATAAATGCTCTGGATTATGGGCTAGGTCGTGGACGATCCGTGCTGACCGCCCATGGGGTGACCGCTGGTCTTCAAGCGTTGCCAAACTTCTCGGACTCTACATTGGAAGCCCCTCTGCGGTCAGTAGTATAAGACCGCGCTTGATAACCCTTTTCGGTGGCAACACTTCCAGTCACGTGACGGGTGGGCGGTTCCATCCGGTCTCCTCTCGGCGCGAGGGAGAAAATACGATGGCAGCGCCCTCTGGTGGTGGTTCGCGAAAATGTACAGCACCATCTGTCGGTATTTTTTGAAATTAATTTCAATATGGTGATTTTTATCGTCGATGTTGACGAAGCCACTTTTAATTCTGGGAAATTTCTCAGCCATTTTGATTTTGTAACTGTTTTTAGGGTGGTGGTGGGAAATTTTATTTTAAGTGGATTCTGGAAATTTTTTGAAACCACGGATTTATGTTCGGAAAAAAAGCGAAGACAGGGTTTGGAACTACATGGATTCGAACTTGGGCCGTTTATGATTGCAGTCTGAAGCTCTACCGATGTGACTACCGAGACATTGTTGGGGTTGGTCAAAGAGATTGATACATATGATTCGCGTAATGGAGAAGACTGCCTGAGGGATTTCCTGTTGGCCTCTTTAGATTTAATGCGGGAGGAGAGCGTATGAGCTTATTAAATAATTTTTCATGCCGTATTGTTCTTTTTATTCACGAATTTTCAAATGTAAGGCGTTCTTTCTCCCCCGACGTGATTCATACGCGTTTAATCTGGTTCATACATTTTCTTATGAAATGAAGGACTTTTTTTTTTTACGTTTAGAATTATTTTTTCTTTAGGGATTTCTTGTAATTAAATATAATCAGTCAGACGACCTGTGAAATCTTTTTTCATAACTTTTTCTACGTAACATGTTGTTTTTAGTAATTGAAATTTTTTTACCGTATTTTTGTTCATGTTTTTATCTTGCAAAATGAAGAACTTTATTTATTTTTTTCTTCATGGGTTTATTATATTTTATTCTTTCTAAAACAGGACATATTAAATATTTTCGTTATTTATTCTGAGCAACGTGTTTCAAAATTCCAGATTTTTTGTATTGCAACAATTTTTCGTAAATTATTAATTTTAATTTTCGTAGAGGACGAAATTTAGTTTTTCGTATTAATTGTTCTAAACGTTACGTTATGCTGAGAACTTAAAATTTTTTGATCTGTTACGATCGTGTTTAAGCTCGATCATGCTTGTGACCACGTGTCTGTCATTTTATAAAACGAGAGCTCATTGAGAAACAACGTACCCACCCCTCCCTACGGCTGCGGGTTGGGGGGGAAATCATAGCGTGTGGTGAAACGGTTGACGAAGATAGTATATTACCAACGATGAGCGTGTGACCACGTGTTTTGCTTTTAACGACATGTTGGCTTTTTGTGTGCCTCATACCGATTTGTTGGCTTTGTGTGATTTATATTCCGAGATGTTGGCTTTGTGTGACAGTATTACCAAAGTAGGGGTAATGAACGTGGTCGGAGCACGTGATACATGTATTTCTGCGTTGACGTCATTCCCCTTAAGGCTGCATACAAGTGTCAACTGGTGTTAGTGCGTGTTCGTGCTTGTACCGACTCTCGTCTCATGCTTTGGTTCCATCCGTTGCTAACGGCCACAGGATAGTGCCCGAGGGTTTCTTTCATTTGATCTATTCTTCATTTGATTGGCTGTTTTGTTTTCGAACATGAGTACTACAGGGTATCACTTCATTTCAGTATTTGTCTTCGATCGATGCATTTCTAGCCTTCCTGGAATTCCTGTTTTGTTCAATATTTTGTTATCATGGCAGCTGTAAAATCTATTGGAAGTTCTTCGATGATGCTGTATATGGATAATTTGCCAGAAAATTGTTTCCATCTAGGAGATAATATCTTCGTTTACATGTCTTCATGTGCTCATCAGTCGGCGTGCACATCAGAAATTTCAATGCTATGGCAAGCAATGCTATCCAAGCAAATCTGGTATTTGTATGTCTTTAGATCAATGGCGTGAAATGATGGATGAGAAGGACACTATATCACGTCATCTAGCTATGGAATATCGGCTCCTAATTTTCATTCTCACGGCTTCTGAAGGTAAAAGTTATGCCACAAACTCATGAAATCAGTATCAGTAAAGAAATTTATAGTTGGAAGGCTGTGAAAATGTACAAATCGAATATTCTTCTCTCTGAAAATCTGTGGAAAGAATTACTTCATATTTTCAGTGTATGGCATCAGGTGGTAATAGAATTTTACCGAAATATACCTTTTCATACTATATTCAAGGATACAATCGAATGGACAAACCCTGACTAGCAATTACATCACTTAGAGCAAAGTGAAATGCTAATTAACGAACAGAAAATGGTTCTTACAAATGCAGTAGTTGAGTATTTGAAAGAAACATCTAGATCAAAGTCTTTAGATTTATCTGAAGTGAGATGACGAACATTTCTGCACAGCCTTTTTAGGAATAGAATGTAGTAAAATTGCGGAAAAATATCTGAATCCCTAAAAGAAGAAACTTGCTATCGTTTGTAACGGATGCTTTTTTACAAGCAATAGATCTACAAATTATTTTTGAGTATGATCAAGGCAGAAATTCGTGAAAGTGACTTGGAATAAGAAATCGTACGTAGCAAGCAAACATCTACAAAGAAAAGAAAAACCAAAGGCCCTTTTAAGGGCCACACAATTTTATCAAAAAGGATTATCATAATCGTACATTTTTTCAATATTTGTGTGTGCATGTGGGCTATTATGTAGCAGTTTCATGTTTTATTTTGAACTTCTAGCATAATTTTTTAAAAGTTATATGTATTAAGAGAAACAGTGTCTTTGATATGAATCACCATAATTTGATACATTTTGATAGGCAACATATCAAATGAATCAACTCAGTGATTTTTGTTTGTTTGTTTGATAATTGAAAAGATTTCTGTTTGAATTTGTGCAAATATGATCTTTTTCTTTTGATTCCGTTTCCACATTACCCTAGAGGTGCTAATGCTCCCCGACCTGGACAACACACTTTCGTCAAGGCTATTGATGTTTACCCGATAAACATCTTGTCAGCCACGTGGTGCTTAAACAACCACATGACGCGGGTGGGGTTCCAGTTCTTTGTTTATCCTCTTAACTCGTAGAATAGGTAGGTACATGCACAAGAGTATTGTTGACTATTGGTTAATCCCCTAAAACTCTTTGTGGAACAGTATGTGCTCAAGCTAACACAAAGAGGAACAACGGGTAACGTATTAGTGTAGTAGGTTTCTGAACTATTACATAATCTCTAAAAATTGTTTGATCGTCGATCCTACCCCTTGGGAGAAAGTACGTGTTCACAGGCAGACAAAGAGAAACGCTAAGAGAGGTACGGTAGCTGCTTGTAGTAGGGTAACAAAGTTGTTGTTAATCCCTCAAAACATGTTCTGTGCAAGTAAGCCACGTGTTTAAGGGCAAGAAATGCAAAAACGTGTCGTTATTTATCGCTGACATATGCTGTCACCCTCATTTACTGTTCAGACGGAGTTCTGTACACTCGAGTTTTCTTCGTGCGTTTTCTTTCCAAGTCAATTTTAGTGTTTCTTCACTGTTCCTTAAGTTTGCAAAGAAAATGATCAATTTACTATCTTGGATGTATTAGAGCTGCAAATTAAGCATCAGGTTCTGCTAAGAGTTAAGTATTTTTTGAAGAAACAGAAGATGGTCTTCCTGAAACACAGCCACAAAATCATTCAATGGTTGATATTTCTAAGAATGTCCGTTTCGTCGGATATTTTACTAGTCGTTCAGTCTAGAAATTCTGGGGACAGTGAAATTGTAGTGGTGGAAACAGTGTTACCTTCAGACAAATACTTCAAGAGGATCCTCGAGCACCATTATTCCTTGGTGGAGGGAGGTTTGTAATTGTGATTGATTTTTAGGTTTGTAACTGTGAGTGATTTTATTTTTATATTTTCTGAAATGAATAAAAATTCATTTCAGAAAATATTATTCCTGCAGTGTTACATACAAGCCATCAAAAACATTAGTAACAATGACACCAGCAACGTTCTACAAACTCAAAATTTCAAACATGATGCCAGGAGAAGAGATAGCAATAGGATTTAATAAAGAACTGTTTATGCCTTACACCTTCACCCCTCGCAAAGGACTACAAGTGAAGTGGCAAAAAATGTATGTTGAAACAAATGAAAGTTCTGTTTTGCTCCGGGAGGAGTCATCTTCACCAAAGAACAATTTGAAAACTTGCAAAATGCCTGTGATGTCGTGGCAGATTCCGTCGCAGAGTTATTGTTTGGCGGAGCCTTTCAAACTTCGGTTAAAAAACACGAGATTCCCCAAAGTGCACCAAGTCAAAAGATGATACATTATTAGTAATTTTTTCAAAAAGGCTGCCACCAGAGCAGTAGAGGAATGTATGGGAAAAGTGTTTACTATGAATGTAGATTACCTCTGGAACTCCAACAACCAAACCGAGCAGCGCATGACTGTATTAAGTCATCAAGCGAAGACGTGGGTATTTTACAAAGATGACGCAATTCCCTACTTAGAACCAAGATTTCTCGCCGAGTCGTTTGTTGCAGAAACTAACGAAATGAAACTTACATTCCAGATATATTTCTGAATTCTCTTTAAAAAGCGGTACTGAATGAGGTTAGCGCTATCTACGTAAACAGGTGATAAAACAAACAAAAACAGTTTTTTATGGATTCGACTTACGCGGGAAACAAAAAATAAAACGCATTAGGATTCTACCTCTTGGGTGATGTGGAAATGGAATAAAAAGAAAGAAAGAAAAGAACACATTTACACAATTCACACAAGAATAAAAAAAATCGTCTGTTTAAAATGTTGCTTTAATTAAAATCTTGAAAATTTCGCCCACTAACTTCCATGTTGTGAGAGCAGCAATAGAAGTCTTTCAGAAAGCATTTATGAAGGTATTTGAATCGTTGATTTTCTAATAGTCAATATTTTAAACGTTCGTTTTTTAGAGCCAATATTTGAATGCTTCATTTTCCTAAAGTCAATGTTTGAATCGTTCGTTTTTCATAAAGTTTGTTTTTGAATCGTATAAATTTTAACGTCAAAAAATGGTTTTGTTGTTCTCACTAGAGGGCGATTTTTTAAATTTCGTTTTCTTATAATAACAAAAATCCCATAGAATAACATGGGAATTGCTATCCAACTAAAAGTCAATATTTGAATCGTTCATTTTTCATAAAATTCGTTTCTGAATGCATAAATTTTAATAAGACAATGGTTTTGTTGTTTTCACTAAGAATATTTATTCCATTTCCTTATAATCGCAAAAATACCATTGAATAACATGGGAAAATTACCATGCATAAAAAAACTGTTTTGAAACGAGGAAAATTCTCTAAAAGATCGATTCGTAAAAAGTTGAAAATAGACCAGGTGGAAAATGGAATGTTCTAAAAAATGTCTAAGGAACGAAATGAACTATGAAAAAAATATGTAGGAAAAATTATTAGCTTAATGACTAGTTTTTTTTAAAAAATAGGAGAAAAATTCAACTCAAAGAATGACACTTTATTTTCTTTCATCTGATTTTAATAGAGAATCCATCGATATGACACAGGATTCAAATTTTTACACATTTTCTTAGTTTCTGTCTTTTTCCGTTTAGAAGTAACAGAATTTCCTTTTTGCACAGGATCTTTTAACATTTGTTTATTTTTAATATACTTTTGTTGCCAAATTAATATCCCTTAATGCCTTTACAAATTCAGGAGGTAGTTGCAGCTTAGAACTTTTGCTTCGAAACATGGAGTCTACGAGATCGACAATATTCGAATTTTCCACAATGCGCTCTCGGACTTGGAGTTCTGCTTTGAGGCTCATCCAATTATGTCAGAGTTTGTTTTATAGATATCCAACACATTTCTTGCATAGCGTTTCAATTTAGTAGGAACGGCTTGTATCACAAGATCTTCCACATAGTGTTTTCTTTCTCTCCTTGAAGCTCTTCTTTCGCTGGTTCTTCAGTTCTCAACGGGGTTTCATGAGATGTTACCGGAGGATTGAAGCTGGATACATGAATGCGTTTATTCAAGACTTGGTTATATAATTTCACTTTGCTTCGTCAGACTCTTTGCTTTGCAGAATTTTTTCATTTCTTTGTCCAAGTCCGTTAGCGTTTCATCTGTTGGCATATGGCGAGAAATCCGTTCTTCGAGGAATCAGAACTATTTTCTTGGTGAATTCCATTATTTCGTAAGCAAAGGCATAAGTACATTTGAGATTTTCTCTAAAGATGCCTCTGTATAAAAGAGAAACTCCTTATTCAAAAGGGAGATTTTTAGGCGTGTTGACTCTGCTGCTCTCGGTCGTTAGCACGCTGAGAGCAGCAGGAATCAACACGCCTAAAATCTCCTTTTGAATAAGGAGTTTCCTCTTTTTATACAGAGGCATCTTTTAGAGAAAGAGCTGCAAAGGTGTACTTATGCCTTTGCTTACGAAATAATGGAATTCACCAAGAAAATAATTCTGATTCCCGAAGAACGGATTTCTCGCCATATGCCAACAGATGAAACGCTAACGGACTTGGACAAAGAAATGAAAAATTCTGCAAAGCAAAGAGTCTGACGAAGCAAAAGTGAAATTATATAACCAAGTCTTGAATAAACGCATTCATGTATCCAGCTTCAATCCTCCGGTAACATCTCATGAAACCCTGCTGAGAACTGAAGAACCAGCGAAAGAAGAGCTTTTCAAAGGAGAGAAAGAAAACACTATGTGGAAGATCTTGTATTACAAGCTTCCTACAAATTGAAACGCTATGCAAGAAATGTGTTGGATATCTATAAAACAAACTCTAATTTGGATGGAGCCCCAAAGCAGAACTCCAAGTCCGAGAGCGCATTGTGGAAAATTCAGAATATTGTCGATCTCGTAGACTCCATGTTTCGAAGCAAAGGTTCTAAGCTGCAACTACCTCCTGAATTTGTAAAGGCATTAAGGGATATTAATTTGGCAACAAAGTATATTAAAAATAAACAAATGTTAAAAGATCCTGTGCAAAAAGGAAATTCTGTTGCAACTTCTAAACGGAAAAAGACAGAAACTAAGAAAATGTGTAAAAATTTGAATCCTGTGTCATATCGATGGATTCTCTATTAAAATCAGATTGGAAAGAAAATAAAGTGTCATTCTTTGAGTTGAATTTTTTCTCTATTTTTTAAAAACTAGTCATTAAGCTAATAATTTTTCCTACATATTTTTTCATAGTTCATTTCGTTCCTTAAGACATTTTTAGAACATTCCATTTTCCACCTTGGTCTATTTTCAACTTTTACGGAATCGATCTTTTAGAGAATTTTCCTCGTTTCAAAACAGTTTTTTTATGCATGGTAGTTTTCCCATGTTATTCAATGGTATTTTTGCGATTATAAGGAAATGGAATTAAAAAATATTCTCTTAGTGAAAACAACAAAACCATTTTTTTGTCTTATTAAAATTTATGCGATTCAGAAACGAATTTTATGAAAAATGAACGATTCAAATATTGACTTTTAGTTGAGATAGCAATTCCCATGTTATTCTATGGGATTTGCTATTATAAGAAAACGAAAATTTAAAAAATCGCCCTCTAGTGAGAACAACAAAACCATTTTTTGACGTTAAAATTTATACGATTCAAAACAACTATGAAAAACGAACGATTCAAACATTGACTTTAGGAAAGTAAGCGATTCAAATATTGGCTCCTGGAAAAACGAACGTTTAAAATATTGACTATTAGAAAAATCAACGATTCAAATACCTTCATAAATGCTTTCTGAAAGACTTCTATTAGCTTGCTCACAACATGGAAGTTAGGGCAAAAATACCATTTCAAGATTTTAATTAAAGCAACATTTTAAACAGACGATTTTTTTTATTCTTGTGTGAATTGTAAATGTGTTCTTTTCTTCTTTCTTTTTATTCCATTTCCATCACGAAGAGGTAGGAATCCTAATGCGTTTTATTTTTAAGTGGTTTCCCGCGTAAGTCGAATCCATAAAAAACTGTTTTTGTTTGTTTTATCACCTGTTTACGTAGATAGCGCTAACCTCATTCAGTACCGCTTTTTTTAAAGAGAATTCAGAAATATATCTGGAATGTAAAGTTTCATTTCGTTAGTTTCTGCAACAAACGTGAGAAATCTTGGTAAGTAGGAATTGCGTCATCTTGTAAAATACCCACTTGTCTTCGCTTGATGACTTAATACAGTCATGCGCTGCTCGGTTTGGTTGTTGGAGTTCCAGAGGTAATCTACATTCATAGTAAACACTTTTCCCATACATTCCTCTACTGCTCTGGTGGCAGCCTTTTTGAAAAAATTACTAATAATGTATCATCTTTTGACTTTGCATTTATTCTGGGGAGTCTCGTGTTTTTTAACCGAAGTTTGAAAGGCTCCGCCAAACAATAACTCTGCGACGGAATCTGCCACGACATCACAGGCATTTTGCAAGTTTTCAAATTGTTCTTTGGTGAAGATGACTCTCCTGGAGCAAAACAGAACTTTCATTTGTTTCAACATACATTTTTTTGCCACTTCACTTGTAGTCCTTTGCGAGTGAAGGTGTAAGGCATAAACAGTTCTTTATTAAATCCTATTGCTATCTCTTCTCCTGGCATCATGTTTGAAATTTGAGTTTGTAGAACGTTGCTGGTGTCATGTTACTAATGTTTTTGATGGCTTGTATGTAACACCGCAGGGAACTCAATATTTTCTGAAATGAATTTTTATTCATTTCAGAAAATATAAAAATAAAATCACTCACAGTTACAAACCTAAAAAATCAATCACAATTACAAACCTCCTCCACCAAGGAATAATGGTGCTTCGGAGGATCCTCTTGAAGTATTTGTCCTGAAGGTAACACTGTTTCCACCACTACAATTTCACTGTCCCAGAATTTCTAGACTGAACGACTAGTAAAAATATCCGACGAAACACAGTTCTTAGAAATATCAACCATTGAATGATTTTGTGGCTGTGTTTCAGGAAGACCATCTTCTGTTTCTTCAAAAAATACTTTCTAACTCTTAGCAGAACCTGATGCTTAATTTGCAGCCTAATACATCCAAGATAGTAAATTGATCATTTTCATTTTGCAAACAAGGAACAGTGAAGAAACACTAAAATTGACTTGGAAAGAAAACGCACGAAGAAAACTCGAGTGTAGCAGAACTCCGTCTGAACAGTAAATGGTGACAGCATATGTCAGCGATAAATAACGACACGTTTTGCATTTCTTTGCCCTTAAACACGTGCTTACTTGCACAGAACATGTTTTGAGGATTAACAAATAACTTTGTTACCCTACTACAAGCAGCTACCGTACCCCTTAGCGTTTCTCTTTGTCTGCCTGTGAACACGTACTTTTCTCCCAAGTAGGATCGACGATCAAACAATTTTTAGAGATTATGTAATAGTTCCGAAACCTACCTACAATACTGTACCCGTTGTTCCTCTTTGTGTTAGCTTGAGCACATACTGTTCCACAAAGAGCTTTAGAGATTAACCAATAGTCACAATACTCTTGTGCATGTACCTACCTATTCTACGAGTTAAGAGGATAAACAAAGAACTGGAACCCCACCCGTCATGTGGTTGTTTAGCACCATTTCGTGTTTATCAGATGTTGCAAACATGAATAGCCTTGACGAAAGTGTTGTGTCAGCATTAGCATCTAGGGTAATGTGAAACGAATCAAAAGAAAAAAGATCATATTTGCACAAATTCAAACAGAGAAATATTTTCAATTATCAAACAAACAAACAAATCACTGAGTTGATACATTTGATATGTTGCCTATCAAAATGTATCAAATTATGGTGATTCATATCAAAGACACTGTTTCTCTTAATACATATAACTTTAAAAATTATGCTAGAAGTTCAAAATAAAACATGAAACTGCTACATAATAGCCCGCATACACACACAAATATTGAAAAAATGTACGATTATGATAATCCTTTTGATAAAATTGTGTGGCCCTAAAAGGCCTTTGGTTTTTCTTTTCTCTTTGTGTAGATGTTTGCTTTACGTACGATTTCTTATTCCAAGTCACTTTCACGAATTTCTGCCTTAATCATACTCAAAATAATTTGTAGATCTATTGCTTGTAAAAAAGCATCCGTTACAAACGATAGCAAGTTTCTTCTTTAGGGATTCGAGATATTTTTCCGCAATTTTTACTACATTCTATTCTAAAAAGGCTGTGCAGAAATGTTCGTCATCACAATACACTTCAGATAAATCTAAAGACTTTGATCTAGATGTTTCTTTCAAATACTCAACTACTGCATTTGTAAGAACCATTTTCAGTTCGTTAATTAGCATTTCACTTTGCTCTGGTGATGTGAAATTGCTAGTCAGGGTTTGTCCATTCGATTGTATCTTCCTTGAATATAGTATGAAAGGTATATTTCGGTAAAATTCTATTACCACCTGATGCCATACACTGAAAGAAATATGAAGTAATTCTTTCCACAGATTTTCAGAGAGAAGAATATTCGATTTGTACATTTTCACAGCCTTCCAACTATAAATTTCTTTACTGATACTGATTTCATGAGTTTGTGGCATAACTTTTTACCTTCAGAAGCGAGAATGAAATTAGAGCCGATATTCCATAGGCTAGATGACGTGATATAGTGTCCTTCTCATCATTTCACGCCATTGATCTAAAGACATACAAATACCAGATTTGCTTGGATAGCATTGCTTGCCATAGCATTGAAATTCTCTGATGTGCACGCCGACTTGATGAGCACATGAAGATACGTAAACGAAGATATTATCTCCTAGATGGAAACAATTTTCTGGCAAATTATCCATATACAGCATCATCGAAGAACTTCAATAGATTTTACAGCTGCCATGATAACAAAACATTGAACAAAACAGGAATTCCAGGAAGGCTAGAAAGCTCTGCATCGATCGAAGACAAATACTGAAATGAAGTGATACCTGTAGTACTCATGTTCGAAAACAAAACAGCCAATCAAATGAAAGAAATAGATCAAATGAAAGAAACCCTCGGGCACTATCCTGTGGCCGTTAGCAACGGATGGAACCAAAGCATGAGACGAGAGTCGGTACAAGCACGAACACGCACAACACCAGTTGACACTTGTATGCAGCCCAAGGAGAATGACGTCAACGCAGAAATACATGTATCACGTGCTCCGACCACGTTCATTACCCCTACTACCTTGGTAATACTTTGTCACACAAAGCCAACATCTCGGAATATAAATCACACAAAGCCAACAAGTCGGAATATGAGGCACAAAAAGCCAACATGTCGTAAAAAAAAAAAAAAAAAGCAAACACGTGGTCACACGCTCATCGTTGGTACCGGTCAATATACTATCTTCGTCAACCGTTTCACCACACGCTTACGACTCCCCCCCAACCCGGCAGCCGGGAAGGAGGTGGGTACGTTGTTTCTCAATGAGCTCTCGTTTTATAAAATGACAGACACGTGGTCACAAGCATGATCGAAGCTTAAACACGATCGTAACAGATCAAAAATTTTAAGTTCTCAAAGCATAACGTAACGTTTAGAACAATTACGCACGAAAAACTAAATTTCGTCCCTCTACAGAAAATTAAAATTAATAACCCTACGAAAAATTGTTGCAATACAAAAATCTGAATTTTGAAACACGTTGCTCAGAATAAATAACGAAAATATTTAATATGTCCTGTTTTAGAAAGAATAAATATAATAAACCCATGAAGAAAAAAAATAAATAAAGTTCTTCATTTTGCAAGATAAAAACATGAACAAAAATACGGTAAAAAAATTTCAATTACTAAAAACAACATGTTACGTAGAAAAAGTTATGAAAAAAGATTTCACAGGTCGTCTGACTGATTATATTTAATTACAAGAAATCCCTAAAGAAAAAAAAAACGTAAAAAAAAGTCCTTCATTTCATAAGAAAATGTATGAACCAGATTAAACGCGTATGAATCACGTCGGGGAAGGGCGCGCTACATTTGAAAATTCGTGAATAAAAAGAACAATACGGCATGAAAAATTATTTAATAAGCTCATACGCTCTCCTCCCTGCATTAAATCTAAAGAGGGCCAACAGAAAACAGTCTTCCTCAGCGCGAGTCTTCTATGTATCAATCTCGACCAACCCCAACAATGTCTCGTCACATCGGTAGAGCTTTCAGACTGCAATCATAACGGCCCAAGTTCGAACCCATGTAGTTCCAAACCCTGTCTTCGCTTTTTCCGAACATAAATCCGTGGTTTCAAAAAATTTCCCAGTCCACTTAAAATAAAATTTCCCACCACTACCCTAAAAACAGTTACAAAATCAAAATGGCTGAGAAATTTCCCAGAATTAAAAGTGGCTTCGTCAACATCGACGATAAAAATCACCATATTGAAATTAATTTCAAAAAATACCGACAGATGGTGCTGTACATTTTCGCGAAACACCACCAGAGGGCGCTGCCATTTTTTCTCCCTCGCGCCGAGAGGAGACCGGATGGAACCGCCACCGTCACGTGACTGGAAGTGCTACACCGAAAAAGTTTACCCTTTTGGAAAATTTATTTCAAAAAGTGCCGACAGATGGGGCTGCAGAATTTTTCGCGAACCACCACCAGAGGGCGCTGCCATCGTATTTCTCCCTCGCGCCGAGAGGAGACCGGAAGTGACGTCGCGCACGATCCGCCCACCCGTCACGTGACCGGAAGTGTTGCCACCGAAAAGGGTTATCAAGCGCGGTCTTATACTACTGCGGTCGCCGCTGCTACCTGAACTCCTCTGGTTCAGCAGGTCAATCGCCGCCTAGCACCTTTTCACCATCTCAAGCCTTTTCTGTCGTTCCTCAGCCGTGCCTACCTCTTCAATACCTTTCTCCAGCCATCTTTTTGTCATGCTTGGATTGCGCGCCTTCCTCCACCGTTTTTGCTTCGCCAAATTCAACGTACCTTCACTAATTTCGTCTGGAATGTCATTCATTGGGTGCAGCACTCCACTCTCATTCTTCCTATTCCTTTTGGTGGTCTCTCTCTCTCTCCGATATCTCTCTGAAGTTCAAAGCTTTCCACCTTCAAAATTTCCTTCGGAATTTCTCTCTCCAACCTTCTTCTTCTCAAATCATTGTCAACACGCTTCTCTTTCCCCAAAGTCCCCACCTCACTGTCTCAACTTTTCTCCGCATGGACCTCTTTCCTCTTGTTCCGAGCCATTTCCCTGAGTTTTCCAGATCCGCTCTTACCCTATGGCTTTCCTTATATCCTATTCGCCTTCCATCTGCCTCTACTAACGATCTCCTTGCGGAATCTCTGTTCTTTTCTTCTGACATCCGCTCCTCTGCTTCTTCATATTTGCACTTCTCCACCTGGTTCACCAGTGGCGTGGTGCAAGTCTCTTAACTCGTTGATTCCAACCTTCGCTGGAAATCGCTCTCCCAGATCACTCCTCCTCTTTCGGATTCGCCCATTCATCGTTCTCAGCTGCGATTACTTCAAGTCAGTATTCGTCGACTCTACCCTCTCCTCGCAGATCAACATGGACTTATCTCGCAACCTTCAGCGCCTCATAGCCTTCCTTTTCTTGTGTATCTCAATGATATTCCTTTGCTTCCTCATCAGGTTACTGTCAAGCTTCTTTATCAGCATTTTTTAACACATTTTCTTGAACCAATGCCTATTCCCAATGTACCATCTTCAGATTTACCAGCCACTTGGACAGACTCTCATACTACTCTCGCCTCTCCAAAAGCTCGTGACATTCATTGGTTACATCTTCATCGCCGCCTACTCACTCCTCGAACTCTTAACCGTTTCCGTCATCTGACTTCGCCTCTTTGTTTTTTGTTTTTTTTTTTGTTCAACCCTCGGAGACGTTCATCATGCATACGTCTTGTGTCTGATGTTACAGCCCTTGTTCTCACTGATGTTCTCTCTCCTTCAAAAAGTTTGTGCTCACCTTCACACCATGTCACATTATCTTGTGTTACATCACCACAATCCTTCGGCTCCCACGCATAATCAAGTATGCTCCTTCTATAACGAAGTAAATTTCTCCGTCATTTTTATCCGCGCCAGGATTCGAACCCGGGTCCACTCATTCCGGAATAAGTTGCTCTACCAATTAAGCTACGCGGACATTTGTTCTGATTCCTATCTGCCTTTATGTCGTGTGCGTCCTGCTGGCAGGTACGTCACATCTCCTCTCCTGGTACGTTACATCATCTCCCCCTTATTTTTTTTTTTTTTTTTTTTTTTCGAAGTGCTGGAGAAGGGATTCTCTTATTTTTCCTATCTCGCGGTGTGGAAATAACATCACACCAATGCGAGATTTTGAACGGTCGGGTCATCCGGATAGTTCGGGCGCCATTATAACGAAGTGAATTTCTCCGTCATTTTTATCCGCGCCAGGATTCGAACCCGGGTCCACTCATTCCGGAATAAGTTGCTCTACCAATTAAGCTACGCGGACATTTGTTCTGATTCCTATCTGCCTTTATGTCGTGTGCGTTCTGCTGGCAGGTACGTCACATCTCCTCTCCTGGTACGTTACACTTTCTAATTCTACAAGCGAAGTATACAATCTATCTGTACTATCATCGCAGCGTCGACCAACCTTCCCTACGCCGTCATCACACAGCTCGTCTTTTCCTCTGCCGCAGATATCGTCACTCCGTTACAGCCAGACTACAACTCGAATTTGACATTGCACAGGCAAATAACACTGTTCCAAACTTCATGTCTATTTGGTCACCACAACAGCCTTGGTTCCAAGTCGTCGAAATTGTCGTGAAACTTCTAACTTAACCTTCGGCTCTCCACTATAGTGTTTTTATTCCATCATAAGTGTTCTTCATTAGTGTTTTGTGTCTACTTTTCTGCCCATGTGTGAGACTTACTTTTACTACTGAATTCGCGTTTTGTTTTGAAATTGTTTACCTTTGAACTCTTACTGCTTTATCGTCTGTTTTTTTTTTCGTTTTCGGTGAACTCACGGACACATTTTATTACTATTGTCATCAATGGACTCATTGACTTATATTTTTTACTCCTGTTAAACTGGGCAGCCTTTGAGCACCAGCTTTTTCACACCTTTTACATTGTATTTATTTGTTTTTTTAAATGCCGGCGATCACCTTGTTCTCTCCCATTTCTTGTTACTACATTTATTTTGTACTTGTATATATTTTGTTCAGGGGTTTTCCCCAAAATTTTGAGCAATAAAGACCTTATGAAAACAAGCCGTTCGTTTCTTTCCTTTGCGTCTTTGACAAATGCTTAAAAATCAGAAAATGACTTTTTCTTAAATTTTTTCTTTTTGTAAAAAAGAGACGATAGTTGTAAGTTCATACTGTAAAAATTGCAATGCGTTATGATTTATAGTTTGCCATATATCCGTTTTTTTAAATGGATCCCATCGCGAAATAGAGAATTTTGTGAAATTTTGAAATTTAATTTCCCGTAAACTAAATCGAAATTCAAAAAAAGAGCGACGAGGTGTAAAAATTCGGTCATGGCACTACATGCCTACAAAGTTTCGTGGTTCTGTTGCTGTTAGTGTGTCCGGAACGCGACCTGATAGCACTTTTTTGCTTACCTTAACTTCGAAATACAATAGCTCTTGAAGCATCGCTAGAATCAATAAACGATTTATTTCCCCAAACAATTCTCTACAAACGATGTGAATTTAATATTTTTGTGTTCAATACGTTTTGCGCTGCGAGCTAGGAAATCAAGAGTGTCGCGAAATTTCTAAAACAGCGGCAGCAGCGGCGGCAATTACTTTTTTTTAGAATAGAGAAATATATTTAGTATGTGCATGCTTCTGTATTTCTTTATGTTGCCATACGGTGAAATATTTCCTAGTTTAGCTGTTAGGAAAACCTAGTTTATCATACTGTCGGTCCTCCTCAAGCAACAATGGATTGGGCATGTTGCAGTGACAAAAGTACTTGTTTGCACTGCCAGATGTTTGTCCAACATTCATCTTTAAAAAAGTATGTGATCGATAACTCCCTCACGGGAACGGTTACTGTAATCTTCTAGAAAGAGTGACGTTTGCAGTCTCGGAAATATTCTATTAATGTCATATGCTCCATGATCCGTCAATCACGTCACAGACAAGTAGGCGCCTGATTATGTATTCAGGTATACATGAAAATGAAGTTAGTTTAGGAATGGGCAGGTACTGTCATCGTAAAAGTTTTCTCCTGTCTTCATTGCTATTTCCGCTTCATCGCTTCCACTTTATTCTTTCTTTCTTTCCTCTCCGCATGCTTTTACCAGCAACGCTGAGGCAGCAAACGTTCGTGCTATGAATATTACTGCTGAAAGTAGGGAAGAAGATAGTTTGGAGTGAAACCCTTTTTGTTAGAAACACATATCGTGTGCACAAAATGCTTAATGACTTTCACTTATTAATTACACTTCAGATTTCACTTGATATCAGAGCTCATTAAAGATATCATTTTTTGATTTTAGAACGGTTTCTGGAGTGATGGATTGCTTTTCTGACTGGAGTCTTTGCTTTTGATGATGGAAAACGATGCCATTTTTGGCACGATTTTTGTAAATAGGTACGTGCTTATACAGGGTGTGCCATATAAAAGAGGCCCGAGTATAATGAACGGCAACAGTCAGGCAATGTTACTATACATGGTAAAGAATAGTTGAAATGACAGAAAACAGGAGTAATTTACCTTATAACGAAGTAAATTTCTCCATCATTTCTATCCGCGCCAGGATTCGAACCCGGGTCCCCTCATTCCGGAATAAGTTGCTCTACCAATTGAGCTACGCGGACGTTTTATTCTGATTCCTATCTGCCTTTATGTCGTGTGCGTCCTTCTGGCAGGTACGTCACATCTCCTGGTACGTTACAACCTGTGTTTACAACAATTGCTGAAAGTGCTGTCCTCCGCCATCAAGACGCAGCTGCACACGACGGAACATATATGTTCCCTTTTAATTCATCAAGGGTGTGCGGATTATTTGCGTACACTTTCCCTTTCAATGCTCCCCACAGATAAAAGTCACAGGTGGAGAACTGGGTGGCCATAGTCTCTTCGATACAGTTCTGTCCTCCCCAAACACTTCATGCACAGCACGTAGACTATTCCGCGCAGTATGCGCCGTTGCCCCATCCTGCTGAAGGAAAGCATATGTTCGTTTTTCTTCTGCAAGTGCGGCAACAAATAGCTTGAACAGTTGCTGAACATAGCGCTCCGAGTTGATGGTGTCATTGAAAAAGAATGGGCCGACTATCCTCTTCGTAGACACATCACACCAAACGCCTATCTTTTAGTCGTACAGAGGAGTCTCCATTATCCGTCTGGGTTTCGTGTCGTTCCAAATCCTGCTGTTTCGCGCATTGACATACCTGGACAGATGAAACCATGCTTCATTTGCATGTAATAAAGTGTTTGGTCCATTTCACCGCTGACAATGGTCTCCTGAAACCACTTACAATATTGCATCCGTTTTGCATAATCAGGAGTTTTAAGTTCTTTGAGCGCCATAACTTTGTACGGCCGAAAATACAAGTCCACCTTAAGTATGCGCCGGCATGACGTGGCAGATATTCCCGTTGCAGACGATAATAGGAGAATCGACTTCCGAGGGCTTTGTAATATCATTGTGCACCCATCCTTGATATTGTCTTCAGTACGAATTGCCTTGGGTTTGTTTCTTTTCCTGTTGCACACCGTGCCAGTTTCACGAAATTTCCGCACTAACTTCTGTACCACTGATTTCGCCAGTGGTGCACAATGTGAAAATTTTTCTGTAAAGAACTCATTTAAAACCTTTGTATGAGTGATTTCTGAAATACTGTTCCACAATAAAAATCCGCTGTTCCGTACTTAAAACCATATCCGTTGCCTTTGTTCTCTCTTCACTTACACTTATGACCGCGTACCTACATTGCTCTGGCTGTGACTAACCACTCCGGAGAATTCTTTTGCAGCTGTACTAGGAGAAACCGGTTAGAAGTGGAACAAAGCAGTTTTAACTGGAAACCCGCCAAACAACTTTAACCCGCCTAACAACGTCTATCCGCGGGGACTCTTTTATATGGCGCACCCGTTAGTATCACTTTGTCCGTCCATTCGGCTGTTAACACCCGTATCTTTGCAACTATTAGTCCGATTTAAAATTTTTTTTTTGTTGCGTTGGGAAGCCCGGAATGCTAGATTGATGGTCCTAGCTCTCGCATCCTTTCCCGGCGGAAATCTTCGCCGTTATAGGGCGTAAATATAGATGCTATCGAATTCGAAATATATTTTATTCCATGTCTTTGCTTCTAAATATCCACTTTCGTTCTTTGATACCATTTAAAACGAAGACTGTTTTAGTAGAGTTTCTTTTTTCAATTTATGAACTATCCTCCCGCTAAGGGGAGTAACGGTAAATTGTCATTTCTCCGATATTTCGCTTGTAAAACTTCGATTTGAAAATTCTTTCTTGCATCGGATAGAGTTTCTAATGGGAAACATTTTGCATACATTCCGTAATTTCGATGAAGAACTGTGTTTTTCACTAGAGGGCGTAAGTGTGTATTCATGTTTCCGATGCACTTTGCAGCAATATTTTCACTTCTGAAAAGTAGATTGAAAAATTTCCTTTGCGCTCAGATTCCTCCCTACGAGAAATTATTTTCACATGTTTTTTGCTTAAAATAATGCACAGTTTTTCCACTAGGGAGCATATATTTATATCTTATTTTTCTCGATATTTCTGCTTCAAACAGTAGGATTTGAAAAAATTATTCGTTTGTTGGACAGAGTTCTTGTGAGAAATGTTTTGCAAATAATTTCGATTTTTTTAAACTCACAAGTTTTCCAATATAGGGCACATGATGTCGTTTCTGTTTACAGCATATTTGTAGCGAATTCTGAGGGCCTAAAAACCCGATTGAAAAAATCCTTTTTTAGTCAGATACAAATAATTACGAAAGCATTTTATGCGAAATTTCGTGCCCAAAATTACACACAATTTCCTGAAGATCATGTGAGAGATGGGTTGATGAAATTTCAAAGATGTTGGAGGGACGTGGAAGAGAATGGCTCAAGATAGCTGTGGAAGAGACTTCTTCCAGCAGTGGATTGAGAATGAATGGTGATAATAATATCGCTTTAGTTTTTAGCGAGTCCCGCGAAATCTTTGTCCGTAGAGAGTCCACTGCCCCTAATGTCGTGCTACTGGCTCTGCGAAAGGACAGAACCAGTGCCGTAGGTAAAATAAACGCCCCCTATTCTTCATCAGAATTTCTTAACCAGGGTACAGTTGGGACGGATAATCAGAAAGCTCCACCTCTAACCACTGGACCACCGGGTCAGCATATTATATTTTGAATTGAGAAATGTAATTTGATTTATTTTGAATTGAGAAATGTTATTCGATTGATTTTGAATTGAGAGATGTAATTTGATTTACTCTCGAATTGAGAAATGTAATTTGATTTATTTTGAATTGAGAGATGTAATTTGATTTACTCTCGAATTGAGAAAGGTAATTTGATTTACTTCGAATTGAGAAATGTAATTTGATTTATTTTGAATTGAGAAATGTAATTTGATTTATTTTGAATTGAGAAATGTAATTTGATTTATTTTGAATTGAGAGATGTAATTTGATTTACTCTCGAATTGAGAAATGTAATTTGATTTATTTTGAATTGAGAGATGTAATTTGATTTACTCTCGAATTGAGAAATGTAATTTGATTTATTTTGAATTGGGAAATGTAATTTGATTTATTTGGAATTGAGAAATGTAATTTGATTTATTTGAAATTGAGAAATGTAATTTGATTTATTTTGAATTGAGAAATGTAATTTGATTTATTTTGAATTGAGAGATGTAATTTGATTTATTTTGAATTGAGAAATGTAATTTGATTTATTTTGAATTGAGAAATGTAATTTGATTTACTTCGAATTGAGAAATGTAATTTGATTTATTTTGAATTGAGAAATGTAATTTGATTTACATTGAACTGAGAAATGTTATTCTGATATTCCGATTAATGTATGGAAGCAAATAAGCGATGTCCCGTTCGCCAATAGTGACAAAGTTTTTCTAACTGGCGACCAGTTTTTATTTTTCTTGAAGAAAGTGAATGAAAAGTTTACGTCACTTTCACTTTTTTCTTCTGAATTATTTTCGTAGAACACTCTCATCTGTACTTTAATTTCAAATCGAAGGGAAATAACTTTAACTGGAGAGATCGAATTCCGATTTACGGTGGTCATCCCGCGGACTCCTACATCTTTGGCGTCAGAGCTGAAACACCAAGAGATCTAAGCGGTGAACTGTGAACTTCTACCTATGCGCGCCGGCGAACATCGTGGGGCATGACGTCACCAATACCACAGGTGGATAGATGAGGCACATTGGCTCATAAGCACCCTGTCATATACGATTCATGACCTGTCTGCTGTAAGTACATCAAATTCTGGTAATTTCTCTGTGATTTTTCGAATATACAACGGGCGTTCCATAAAAACTGAGTGTAAAATCTCCCAAAATGAAGAAATATAGGTGCAACAATATATATGTTATTCTATCTCGAAGTATTTTCCCTCGGATGATATGCAACGGTCCCATCGCTCAGTCCACTTTTCAAAGCATGTGGCGAAGGCATTTTGTGGAAGCCTCTTTAGCGACCCCTGTACAGCTTGAATAACGTCAGCATCTGTGTTGAATGTTGCGCCACGGAACTTCTCCTTCATTGTTGGAAACAACGAGAAATCGCACGGGGCGAGGTCAGGACTGTAGGCAGGCTATGGGATGATTTCAATACTGCATTTCGCAAGAAACTGTTGAACACATACAGCCACACGTGGGCGGGCGTTATCATGCTGTAGGGTCCACTTGCTCACGAGTTCTGGTCGCTTCTTCGATATGTATCGTCACAGACGCTTCAAGACTGAAATGTAATACTCAGAATTGACAGTAATTTGTGAAGGAACGGCACGCAGGTAGACTACACCATTATGATAAAAGAAAATAATCATCATCACCTTCCCAGCTGATTTGGTTTGGCGGCCTTTTTTCGAATGGGGCGGGCCTGTGTGTTTCTAGGCACTCGTTGCACGCTTCGTGAGGGGGTCGAAATAGTGGATCCACGTTTCACCGACAATTATAACTGTGATCCTTTGCAATAATTTGTTTCCACTCATAATGCGCCTAAACTCTGGCTAACAATTGTTCTCTCATCAGGTGATGAGGTATCCATCTGAAACACACACGATGCAGCAGTAATGTGCCGCGTAGAATGCGGAATGCCGACGTTTTTGGAACATTAGTTGACGCCGCTATGTCTTCACACGTCATTCGTCTGTCTTCTTACAGGAAACAGTGTTAACAATATCCTCCGCAACAACACTTTCAAGTCGACCTGGCCTAGGAGCGAATTCTTCTGCTGACAAACGACCTTTTTTGAAATCATGGTGCCATCTAAAAATTGTTTGTCTCATCCAAACATTTATCTTTGTAAGCTTGTTTTTTATTATATCAACTGTTTCTGTAGCCATTTTCCCTAAACGATAGCAAAATTTTATCGCACAACGCATTTCACTTAACTCTGAATCAATCACCTCCATAGCTGTATGACGAAATGCAGACGTACTTTAAACAACTGCGCAATAACAAGACCAGAATCGTCTGTCACGGCTAATAGCTGTTACCATAGATACTTCTCTAATTCAGTTAGCCGTCTGTGTGGTTATTTTTCCACTTCGCACCACTGTCAACTCAAAAAAATTACTCTAAGTTTTTATGGTACGGCCTTTGTATTTCGCTGTTACAAGTTCACGTAACAGTTGATCACCCTAGCTGTATTTCTCTGTGTGCAACTCAAAGTATCAACATGCAGAGCACATTCTTCTAGAAGCATTATTTTCATGTGGAATTTTATTTCACAATTTAGTCTTCCGAACTGGATAGCGCATTAAATGTTCATCAGAAATCTTGATGCATAAAAATCTGCATTAAAAATTTTTAAGTACTACCACCGCAAGGAAAAACCAATTTTTCTGTCTAGGCAAATGGAAAAAAGTGTCTTTATTTCGGGGATTTCTTTTTATAGCGCAGATGTTTCTCAAATTTTGATAAAATCGTTTACCAGTTAAGGTGCGATTTATTATATCAACAAACGAGACTGAGTTTCGGACACATAAGAAAGTTATCATTTGTGTTTTGTCAGCCTTTTCGGTTTGCATGGAGAGATCGATATGATCATGCCCATTGGAACTAAAAAAAACCCCATAAAAAAGACGATAATTTCATATTCTGTCTGCAGTGCATAAAATATTGCATTCCAAACAGCTGAACAGAGAAAATGTTATGAAACAAAATCATAAATTTTATGTTTTGTTAAACGATTGGGTGAAACTTTGCGCCAGACGATTTATGGTATTCTTACTAGTATAGCGTAACCGTGTGCGGCTTGCGCTCCTATGCGTTGCTATATCACAACCAAACACACACACGTATGGACGTTCTTCCAGAAATGCTGCACAAAGTTATTCCTATAAAGATATCACCAACAAACACCACCAGAACTGTTTGTTGATCCGGATAGACAAACGGTATCTCACTAGGAAAAGAGATCCTAGAAATATTTTACAATTTTATTCAATCATCGCGAATTCAGCTAAATACCACTGCAAATTATTAAAATTTGTAAACGTGACTATCGAAATTTTGTGCCTTAATGTAGGGCAGAACATATGTTCAAAATTTCCTTTGTGTATCAAAACCCTGTCGATCCCCTTTTCGTGAACGCATGTACCGGTTTCAAGAAATGTGATGGAAGCAGTTTAGTTGTTATAATCACCGTCATCACATCAGTCATCACCATGGCTATTACTCACTTTAAAAGCAATAAAGAGCTACAAATTAGCTGAAAATCAAGGTGTACTTATATCCAGCATATAAGTTTACTCTTCCCTCGTGGTATTGTCTGTAATATCTATGTTTTTAATCTACAGAACAAAAAAAAATTAACTTGAAAACTAGGCTTGAATTTATCTTTACCACAGCGCTCGAATGTATGTATTTCTATCCATTACGACATCTGTCATTACAGAAATCGTTTCTGCGTATGCAACACTTTCAAACTTCTTTTTCTAATGTCAATTGGCTTTTGGACTAGTTTTCCGTGGAATTAGGACAATCACATCTTTTCTTAATGCAATGAACAAAGCATAGAATTTTATTCGCTCAAACGTCCTCGTATTTATGTACATATATTTTCCTTCTCACCCTTCTGGCTTTCTGTTTTTCTAACAAGCATATTTAGTCTAGTTAAAGTTCCGGCTTCGTCGGTAGAACGCATGTTGATCTCGGATGGTAATAAATCAACTATTAATCTGTAGTGTTACAATCTCAGATTCTTTGTTTCTAAGGTCTCATTTCAAAAGCTTTTGTTTTTACACTTGATTCTATATTGGGTTGTCGGAAAAGTCATGACGTATTTTAGCCATGTTTTGCAAAGGTCATTTATTGATAGAAAGAACAAAGATCAATCAATTATATAATTTGTTCGATAACCTATTGCCATCTTTCAGTGAGCTGCAGAATGCCTCGTTCACAGAAGGACCTGTCTTTCGTGGCGAAAAACTGTACAAGGTGCTGATTTAAATCCTCATCTGAATTGAACGTTATACCACGCAAGGACTGTTGAAGAGAGCGAAAAAAGTAGAAGTCTGACGGCGCAAGGTCAGGCTAGTATGCTGGGTGTGGCAACACATCCCACCCAAGCTCCAATAATTTTTGGCGGGTGATCAAACTTGTGTGTGGTCTCGCGTTGTCGTGATGGAACCCAACACCTTTACGATGAACGAGCTCTGGACGTTTCTGGATGATGGATTCATTCAAACTGTCCAATTGCCGACAGTACACATTCAAATTGATAGTTTGGTTCCGTGGTAGGAGCTCGAAAAACACGACACCTTTAAAATCCCACCACACTGAGACCAGAACCTTCCGCTGATGAATGTCTGCTTTGGATGTCGTTTGAGGCGAAGCAGCACGTCGGGACCAAGACCGTTTGCGCAGCACATTGTTGTACACAATCCACCTTTCGTCACCAGTTATCAGTTGCTTAAAAAAGGATCGTTTTCCTCACGTTTAATGAGCATATCGCAGATGTTTATACGCGCCGTCAATTGAACTTCTTTGAGTTCATGAGGAACATACACATCGAGCTTGCGTATGTATCCCAGCTTCTTCAGGTGGTCGTGAACGCTTGAATGACGGATGTGCAATGTGTCTGCAATCTCTCGTGTCGTGTAACGTGGGTTTGACTCGATCAATGCCTTGATTTGGTCGTCATCAACCTCGGTTGTCCTCCCGGACCGAGGAGCATCGTTGAGGTCAAAATCACCAGCACGGAATTTTGCGAACCACCGCTGGCACTGATGTTCTTGTAGAGCATTATCCCCGTACACTTATGCAACTTTTCACAAACTTGACGCTCTTTCTTCCTTTTACGGAAGTAAAAGAGTAAAATATGGCGAAAATGCACAGTTTGGTCTTCCATCTTCAACTTGATGTCAAATCTCCGCAAAACAACCAAATCGCTCACTATTCATTTTAGACTGCAGCTAGAAGTAGCACTTGTCGAATGCCATAGCGATAATAAAGCTGAGCACGCCTCTAGTACTTCCAAAACCGCCCAACCACCATCGGGCGCCAAAATACGTCATGACTTTTCCGACAACCCAATAATTTAAAACTCTTTGTTTCTAGGGTCAGTTTTATAATCTTTATTTATAAGAGAGTGGTAAAGGACGCACACTTAAGTTTCCTTCTGATGTTAAGCCCCAAGAACGACACGGGTTTTAGGCTTCTCAGCCGTTGGTTCTTTTTCCTTGTCTCTGTCGGTCTGTCTGTCTCTCTTTCTTTCTCTCTTTCTTGCATCCCATGTTTCGGTGTTTCTCTCTTTCTCTCTCTCTCTCTCTCTCTCTCTCTCTTTCCTGGTACCAGTGACCTCAAAGTAGGGACAGGCCAGTAGCGGACTGGCGATCAATAAACGGCCCTGGAACCAATTTTGTGCAGCGCTCTTTTGGAAAAAAATTGTCAAAGAGTCCCATCTCTAAAGAAAAATAAAAAACGAAAAAGAAAAAAAAACGTGTTCTTAGCATCACCGTTTACTGTTTAAACATCTTTCCAACACAAGTCTACGAATCATTACATTTTGCTTTGTATTGAGGCAAAAATTAACAATATTTCACCCATTTTTGTGTATCGCAGGTCTCTAGTAAAATTTAATGTAAGAACAGAATTATTCGTTGCTAAGAAGCGACAGACAAGGCACGTTCCTTGAGAGAGACTGTCGAAGATTAAGATTTTGTTCCATTCCTATGACTTTTATTCGATAACTTAATTCAGAATTTGCACTAGAGAGAGACAGAGAGAGTCTTCGCCTTTTTGTTTTTTTGTTTGAGGGTTTAACTACCTCCGTGAAGAACTCAATGGGTTATACTACAAGAAGTCGTCCGTAACTGATTTAGTGTCACTGGTTCCAGGGAAGGAAGAAAGCCAGTGCCTTACGACAACCTCACCGGTATTCGAACCCGGACGAATGGTCACAAGCCAGTGCTCAGAACAGGTGTTGTACTGATAGGTCTCAGCATTTAGTGACGGAAATCCGAATGTGCCAAAATTTGATTTCTTTTTGAAGACTTACCGATCGTTAATAAAATAATTCCAAAAATATCTCTTAAGAAAACTGAAATTGTCCAGAATTACAAGAATTTCAGCGCAAATTTATAAAGTGAGAGAAATGAAGCAATGCAAAAATTAATTTTTATTTAATTATTTTCAAATGCGGAAAATTGATTTCCTTGTAGCTGAAACAGATTTCACAGAACCGCAGTACAAGAATTCGTGCAACCTTAAGGCTTCAAAAGTAGTAAATCAGATGCAGAGCTCGTTACAAAAAAAAAAAAAAAAAAAAAAAAAAAAAAGAAGCGTCAACCCAAAAATTTTACCGGAGGTGAATCTCAAGGCATTAACTACAGAATGAGAATTTCAAAATTTCTATCCCAGACTACTGATAGCACATTTGATTAGATTGCATTGATCATTTGATTGCATTTGGCAAAAACAGACCGTGGTAGAATATATCAGCACAAAGGGACTGTCTTAAATTTGAAAGTCTAGAAAAGGGAAGGGGTGGGGTGGGGGGTGGGGGGTGCAATGAAAACAGCGTTTGGCTCAGCAGAACATTTGCTATGTAGTTTTCTTCTGTTGTTTTTCTGAAATCGTCAAAGTGGTAAACACACTTTACCATTTTAGTATACCTTGGTTTCGTTCTATAAGAACGCTGAAGTACACATTTATCTATACTTTTTCTGTTCTTGAGTTAGCATAAGGTCTACGGCCAAAAATATGGCAGTCTACCGGGAGTTCTCCCGGTATCCCGAGATCCAGTCCGCGCCTGGGACAGGGTACCACTTCTACATTTATATTCAAAGTCAAGTTAAGAGTGTATTATTGTGAAAGATGCAGAACAGCTACCTTCGCTGAGAAAAGTAGTCCTTATTGTTTAGATAAAAAAACAACAGAATTATTTCTAAGAATCGAATTTGTTTGGTCAGCAGTTTGTGGAGATAATTTGACATTCAAGACAAATTTTTAAAATGGCTAAGAAAATACACTCTTTGCAAAAAAAAAAAAAAAAAAAAAAGATACACCCTGTAGGAATCATCTAATCTAGATGAAAATTGGTATGTGCAGTGTACATGTACAGGAAAGGAAATTATTCCACTTTCAGAGCAGTTTGGCCATTTATTCGGATAAGACAGCTACGCAAGTGGAACAAGTCAGAACGTTATAGCGCCATTTTTGGCTCGTGATACAAGCGGTTATCCAGCGTGGCATAGACGCATTCAGTTCACGGATACTGTTTTGAGGTACAGCATGCCAGATGATGTTCAAATTATGGATCAGTTCGCCGACAATCCGCGGTCGTTGGTGGAATCCCATCATATCCCAAACATATTCGATCGGTGAAAGACCGGATTCGTGCGCTGCCGCCTCGTTTGCAGACACGTATGCGCTGGTCATCGGCGCCAAGTGCAAACTGTGCCTCATCACTGAAGACAACACGCAGCCACTGAATATACCCCATGTAGATCGGGCCCGACACCACTGCAAACGGTGCCTGTGTTGCTCACTGGTCAGTTGTAGGTGGCAGTGTGGTTCCCTGGAATGTAGTCCCCGGTGCCGCAAGTCATCTGGCAACGGTCAGAATGGCCACTTCCGTACCTGTAAACGACGGAACATGTCCACGGATGGTTGAGAGCGACGGATTCAGTTCTGCTCGTGCGGCTCACACAATCGCTCGATCTTCTCTTTCTGTCGTTGCCCTTGGCCGTCCACGGTGTGTGTGCCGGTTGGTTGTGCCATGGCACCAACATCGTGTAATTGCCGCGTCGGCCCGACCCAAATGCCTGACGATACGGAAACTTGACCAATCGCCCTCTCTCAGCCCACATGTATGCCATCTCTTAGCCCAATTATACGTCCTGTCTCAAGCATCGCTCAGCTGCTCGTAGTGTGCACGGATCCGACGTCGAGGTATCCTTACAGTCCGTAGAGGCTAATGCAGCCGCAATCAGCTGCCATAATTGTCCCTGCGTGCAAGCTTTACGCTTGATACACCCTCCTCGATGCACTGTTCCCATGCGCTGTGGCGAGTCATTATTTAGTCATTAGTCATTTTTAAATCATTTTCATATTCGGCTCTGCGGCACTTGCATGCGGAGTTTCATCAGGATCGAAGGACTTTCTCGGGCTGCTTCGTTTTTTTCTAGCAAAGAATGTACATGACATTAGAGAATTGAGTTTCCCTCTTTTGTGACATCAGTTTCATATTTCATGGCCTGTACCAGGCCGTGGTCTGTGTCAGACTTCACGTAACATATGATAGCGTTGGTAACCAATCAGAAGCCTTGGTTTTCATGTGACGTCACTAAAGAAGGTAACGTCTCAATCAAATGTCATGAACTCCCGCTTTTTGGATGTCCATAATAAATTCGGAAAAAACCTCATGAAGGTCAGAATGTTTTAAAATCTTTACTGTGATTGCGATTTCAAGATTTTGTTTTTAAAATACAGTGCAAACTTTTGTACTATTTTGAGAATCTTAGATTCTGAAACATAGCGTTTTACTTCATTTTGATCTCAAAATCTTGGTTATTCAGACACAGCAATACACTTTGTCGTGATGTCGAAATCTAGATTGCTCTTATTTATTCAAAGACACCGCCAGCCATCCCAGAGGCCGAGTGACCTAAGGCACTGGCAAATGATTATTCGCAGAGTTGGGCCCCGAGACCCGGATGAAGCATGCATGGTGTGCTTGTCGGCACTGACTCTCTTTCTTCTATGGAATCAGTTGCCCCAAATTTGGGACGGGCGACTACTTATAGCCCTACAAGTTACTCATGGCGGTCGTTAATTTCCGAGAAAAAATAAGACCGCGCTAATCTTCATTGTGATTTCAGTAACTTAAGTTTTTCAGGCACGTTCTTCTCTTTAGATGTTTAAAGCCCATTTCTGGATATAAACGCTAATAGTGGCTTTCTGCATTCCATTTTAGGGATATTATCGACCTCTTCCTGTTGCAACATTTATCAGACGGGCAGCGAATGGTACAAAACGGATTTCAGCAGCTGCATCTTGCTCTCATGTCGCATAAATCGCCTCCGACTTTCGTTTAACACCCCTGTTAGGAATTCACGCACGAAGTCCGTGATAAGGATTCCAGATGATCACAGACGGTTTTACATGCTTCCCTAAACTTGTTTCTCTTCATTACGGGACAACCGGATATAGAACCATTTTTATATTTGTTTGGGCATATACAGAGAGCTTTTGATTCAAGTTTATCACGGAAGGAATATGATATCTTTTGAAAAAAATTAGATCCCCTTAAACATGACCGAAAATTGAAGCTATCATCATCCTTATTATAAGCAGTCCACTGCTGGATGAAGGTCTCCGTAACTATCTTCTATAATTGAGCAATTTTCTACCATGTCACTCTGCGACGTACCTGCCAGCAGGACGCACACGACATAAAGGCAGATAGGAATCAGAATAAACGTCCGCGTAGCTCAATTGGTAGAGCAACTTATTCCGGAATGAGGGGACCCGGGTTCGAATCCCGGCGTAGACCAGAAATGGCTGAGAAATTTACTTCGTTATAACTCTGCCATGCTTTAGAATTTGATCAACCCACCTTCCCCGCGATCTTCTTCTGGGTCTTTTCTTATTCCATGATATGCAGTCAAGTAATTCAGTTGTTCAACGGTGGTTTGTTCTTCCAGAAATATGTCCAGCCCATTCATTCAAACTTGAATATCTTTTATTTCATCATGATGATCCACTCTTGTCATTTTCTTGGTTTATAAGTTTCCTTTCTCTTGGTTTCACCAAGCATGTATATCTCCATGCTCCTTTGAGTTGTGCATAGCCGCTGTATGAGGTTTTTAGTTAAGATCCATGTCTCTGATGCATAAGTAAAAACTGGAAGGGTGGATTGATTAACCACTTAAAAAGATCTTTTAAGATAAAGCGGCGAATTGCTCTTAAAAAGTGTATTGTTTCTTCTCCAGCCAAGTTTTATATGCCTATTAATTTCTTTTTGGATGCTTTCCTCACTTTCATTAAAATAATAACAAAAATGAAGCTAACTGGTAGCAAAATTTGTGAAAGATGAACAGAAGTATGTGCACGTCGGAAAAAAGCTCACGGGTGTTCTGTTACTGGGATGAAACTGCATTTCAAGTCAGGTAATTGTAAGACATCTTTCTGAAGACAGCAGTGGCTTCTGTAGTTTTGCAGCACGACACATTCTTTTGCGTAACCAAACTTTTCAGGTAGGATGGACAGATGTCAAGTTAAAAGTGTTCACGTGGCCAGCCATAAAATAAGGGAATTCAGGCGAGCATCCAAAGAAAACTGGCAATAAATGAAATGAACAGAAAATGGAACAAAAATGATAGCACTGCTTTCTAGTGTGATGAACACGCCATTTGAATCCTTCCCGAACGTAAAAAGACATTTCCAAAGGAGATTTTTAAAAAAGGTGAAAATCAGCAAAAAGAAAAACCAAACAGAAAGCGCCGTAATCAACTTTGATGGAAAACTGAGTCTCATTTAAAATATACAGACATGAGCAAAGTGTTTTTCACAGGTTACAAAAGGAATTTTTCCAACCTGATCCCTAGAATCAGCAAAATAATTGCCAGTACAAATAGCTATTCCCATCTGCCAGTGACAGAAATGCACCTTACGAAAAATATTGTTCATAGCCGGAATATTTAACAAGAGGAATTTTTGAAATCAAACAACTACAGAAGCAGAAATACAGTAGAAAAGGTAACATAACTTTATGGCCCCCAGCGAACACTAAAGTTTTGGTGTCATCGGGTGTAAAGATGGAGCTGGTATTGGGTACTGAAATAGTTGTGGGTGTAGCGATGGCTCTGAAGTTTATGGTGGACCGTATGTAGCGACGACCTTGAAGTTTTGGTGTGCGTCTGAAGCAGTGTTTCTTTCATTTCTTTCAGGTCTTTTTCGCCTGGCGGTGGGGGGGGGGATTGAACCTCAGGGAGAGCAAGTTTTTCATTGCCATATATAATTTTCAAGTACTATATTTACATACATATATAAGACAGACCGTTGTGGAGGAAACTTGGGGAGACCTTCGTCCAGCAGTGGATTGATAATGGTTGACAATGATGATGATGATATATATAGTAATTACTTCTTCAAACGTTTCAAAAACAAACTTTCTTCAGCTAAACGAGAGGGGATGGGATTTCAAAATATTGCAAATTGGACTACAGCCAAAAAATCTTTTTCTGAAAAAAAGTCAATCGCGAAATTAAGATATGTGATCATCTAAATGCTGCCACATAAGCGAAAACTAGTTTAAAATGTGAAGTTCAACTCGCCAATTTTCTATAAAAAATACTTTGTTTTAACCAACATAACTTTCAGAATAAAGCATCACTGTAAAATAGCTTTTTTTCATATGATCTAATAATTACAATTTAAACTGCACATGTGAAACTAAAATTGTAGAATGAAAACCCCAGTTAGGATGAGTAGCTTACAAATTATTTAGTATTCATTCTTAAATAAAAAATATCATCATCATCAACAACCATTATCAATCCACTGCTGGATGAATGTCTCCCCAAGATTCTTCCACAATTGTCTGCCTTGAGCCTGTCTCCTCCATGTCATTCCAGCATACTTTCGAATTTCATCCATCCATCTCTCATGGGGTCTTCTTCTGGGTCTTTTCCTGTCCTTCGGAATCCAGTCTAAAATTTTGGCTATCCATCGCTGATCCATTCTTCTGGCAAGATGTCCAGCCCATTGCCATTTCAGTGATTTCACTCTGGTCATGATGTCGTCCACTCCTGTCATTTTCTTGATCCACAAGCTTATATACAGCAAAGGAAATAATCCATGAAGTTCATAATGCACTTTTCATTTATTCACTTTCACTCAGTTACACTCTTGTGTTTTTGTTTTGTTTTTTCATATTCGCTACTCTAAATGGCTTGAAATACTCATTTATTAGAATTCATTCAACACATTCCTGATACTGAATCGCGATTCCTTGACTATGAGGTACGATTAGTGTACTTATTACATTTTGAAGAATGACATGTCTTAACGCACTTTTAGGCAAAATAAACTATAATACTTGAATAAATATTGAAACAAGTTAGTAAAATCATGTAATGCATTGATTATGATACTCTTTCCAACATACCAGAAATCATTACTCAAGTTATTACTCAAATTATGAGGATAATGGCTGTGGAATAAATCTCGCTGCTGAGCCCTGACCTTTGACTACATTTCGATTATATTAAACAGAATTGGTTCAATACATCTCCGGAACAACATGAGGAAGTTTTGCCGCAATCGAAGCATTTCTACGTAAGTTATGACGAATAAGGGAGATGGAGTAAATCCCCTCCTATGTCCTGACCTTTGACCCCATTTCGCCCATTCTCAATAGGGTTCGTCGCCAAGTTGTCTCCTACCACATACTAAAATTTCTTCGTAATCGAACCATTTTTACGCGAGTTATTGTGCGGACGACAGACAGACAGACGGACAAAGCTGGAGCGCTTCTTCAACCTACGGTTGGAAAGCGTAAAAAAATTATAATTGGAGAAATATTTGTAGCATCAAAGGAAACGAAACTTTCTTTTTCATTATAGCCTGAATTTAGTTACCTTTGGCTCGGAAACATAAAAATATCTCCGGACGAAGGGGGAGGGGATTGAATGGTCGTTTTCGAGGAGGCTTCTCCTCCCAGATGTATGCACGAAAGAAACACTGCACTGAAGTTGTTTCTGGTGTATTGGACGTTCTATGGCACTGAAATTTCGGTGTGCATAGGTGCAACGATGATACTGAAGTTTCAAGTGCGTCGAGTATAGCAATAGCACTTACGTTTCGAGTGTGTTGCGTGTGTTGATGAAATTTATGGTGTATTGGATAATGCAATAGCACTGAAGTTTCTGGTGTATTGGACGTCGCTATGGCACTGAAGTTTCGGTGTGCATAGGTGCAACGATGATACTGAAGTTTCAGGTGCATCGAGTATAGCAATAGCACTTACGTTTCGAGTGTGTTGCGTGTCTTGATGAAGTTTCTGGTGTATTGGATGATGCGATAGCACTGAAGTTTCTGGTGTATTGGACGTCGCTATGGCACTGAAGTTTCGGTGTGCATAGGTGCAACGATGATACTGAAGTTTCAGGTGCGTCGAGTATAGCAATAGCACTTACGTTTCGAGTGTGTTGCGTGTGTTGATGAAGTTTCTGGTGTATTGGATGATGCGATAGCACTGAAGTTTCTGGTGTATTGGACGTCGCTATGGCACTGAAGTTTCGGTGTGCATAGGTGCAACGATGATACTGAAGTTTCAGGTGCATCGAGTATAGCAATAGCACTTACGTTTCGAGTGTGTTGCGTGTGTTGATGAAGTTTCTGGTGTATTGGATGATGCGATAGCACTGAAGTTTCTGGTGTATTGGACGTTGCTATGGCACTGAAGTTTCGGTGTGCATAGGTGCAACGATGATACTGAAGTTTCAGGTGCATCGAGTATAGCAATAGCACTTACGTTTCGAGTGTGTTGCGTGTGTTGATGAAGTTTCTGGTGTATTGGATGATGCGATAGCACTGAAGTTTCGGGTGTATTGGACGTCGCTATGGCACTGAAGTTTCGGTGTGCATAGGTGCAACGATGATACTGAAGTTTCAGGTGCGTCGAGTATAGCAATAGCACTTACGTTTCGAGTGTGTTGCGTGTGTTGATGAAGTTTCTGGTGTATTGGATGATGCGATAGCACTGAAGTTTCTGGTGTATTGGACGTTGCTATGGCACTAAAGTTTCGGTGTGCATAGGTGCAACGATGATACTGAAGTTTCGGTGTGCGTACGATGTAACGATGAAATTAAAATTTTAGTTTGCATAGGGTATAGCTATAGCACTGAAATTTTAGGTGTATTAGGTGTAGCAAGAGCATAGTAAATTCGATGAAATTTTGAAGTTCCACACTGTACAACACTCACCTGGCATCTATTAGAAAATTCGAAGCAAAGGCTATGAGAGAAAACTATGTCAGCAACGCGGTTATCAACTGAACGCTGCTGTCCTTTAGTAGGAAACCTGGGAAATTTGAACATGCTCACTTGTATCTACCTGAAACGAAAATGTCCTGCCACGTTTTCTACGTAGAAACAGGGCTATTGAGACAAACAAAATCTACTGGTTAGGGAAATGATTTGGTATACTATAACGAAGTAAATTTCTCCGTCCTTTTTGTCTACGCCGTGGGTCGAACCCGAGTCCGCTTATTCCGGAACACGTCGCTCTACCAACTGAGCTACGCAGACGTTTGTTCTCGCTGCTATCTGCCTTTGTATCGTGTGCATCCTGCGGGGCAGGCACGTCATATCTCCCCACCCCCGAAAGATGGCCGGGGGCATGACCCACGGGTCAGCCGTGACCACGAATTGCCGTAGGCAGCCATTCGCTGAAGAACGTGCACTTGAGAACTCCCAGTCAATCTAGTGTGTGGAATGCAACATCACACACATTTAGTGTGGAAAGAACATCACACCATTGCGAGATCTTTAACGGCCGGGTCATCCGGGAAGTTCGGGCGCCATTATAACGAAGTAAATTTCTCCGTCATTTTTGTCCACGCCGGGGATCGAACCCGAGTCCTCTTAATCCGGAACACGTCACTCTACCAACTGAGCTACGCAGACGTTCGTTCACGCTGCTACCTGCCTTTATGTCGAGTGCGTCCTGCGGGGCAGGCACGTCACAATACACAGAAGAACCAACACATCATGACCACCTGCCTAATAGAATGTTGGCCCTCCACGTGCCACGAAACCAGTTCTTACCCAGCGAAGCAGGGGCGTTACTAGATTTCTAAAGGTGCCATGTGGTATCTGGTACCAACACGTTACCAGCAGATCCTTTAACTCTTGTAAGTAGAACAAGATTTCTAAGGTGTCTTGTGGTATCTCGTACCAACACGTTACCAGCAGATCCTTTAACTCTTGTAAGTTGAACAAGATTTCTAAGGTGTCTTGTGGTATCTGGTATCAACACGTTACCAGCAGATTCTTTAACTCTTGTAAGTTGAACAAGATTTCTAAGGTGTCTTGTGGTATCTAGTACCAACACGTTACCTGCAGATCCTTTAACTCTTGTAAGTTGAACAAGATTTCTAAGGTGTCTTGTGGTATCTCGTACCAACACGTTACCAGCAGATCCTTTAACTCTTGTAAGTTGAACGAGATTTCTAAGGTGTCTTGTGGTATCTGGTACCAACACGTTACCTGCAGATCCTTTAACTCTTGTAAGTTGAACAAGATTTCTAAGGTGTCTTGTGGTATCTAGTACCAACACGTTACCTGCAGATCCCTTAACTCTTGTAAGTTGAACAAGATTTCTAAGGTGTCTTGTGGTATCTGGTACCAACATGTTACCAGCAGATCCTTTAACTCTTGTAAGTTGAACAAGATTTCTAAGGTGTCTTGTGGTATCTGGTACCAACACGTTACCTGCAGATCCTTTAACTCTTGTAAGTTGAACAAGATTTCTAAGGTGTCTTGTGGTATCTGGTACCAAGACGTTACCAGCAGATCCTTTAACTCTTGTAAGTTGAACGAGATTTCTAAGGTGTCTTGTGGTATCTGGTACCAACACGTTACCTGCAGATCCTTTAACTCTTGTAAGTTGAACGAGATTTCTAAGGTGTCTTGTGGTATCTGGTACCAACACGTTACCTGCAGATCCTTTAACTCTTGTAAGTTGAACAAGATTTCTAAGGTGTCTTGTGGTATCTGGTACCAACACGTTACCAGCAGATCCTTCAAATCTTGAAAGTTATGTGGTTGAGCCACTACAGACCGGATTTGCTGTTCCAACACAAATCAGAGATACTCCATCGGATTTATGTCAGGAGAATTTGGAGGCCAAGGTTTTCCTCCCGTTCCGTGAACCGTTTTCGAACAATTAGGGCTGTGTGGCATGGCGCATTATCTTTCTGAAAGAAGGCACTACTAGAGAGGAATACCGTTGCCGTGAAAGGATGTAATTGGTCTGCAATGATGTTTAGGTAGGTGGTAGACATCAGATCTTCCTGTACATGAACGTCTGGATCCAGGGTTTCCCAGCAGCTTGCCCAAAGAACTAAACTTCTTTCACGGGCTTGTGGTTTTGCCTCACGGTGCGTCCTGGTGCCAACAAATTCCCCAGAAGAACGACGCACAACTATCTGGTCCTCCATATGGTGCAACGGAAAACGGGATTCATCGGACCAGTAACCTTCATCCAGTCACTCAAGGTCCAGTTTTGAAGCTCGCACGCCCATTTCAGGTGCTTTCAACTGTGAACCGAGGTTAGCATGGGTATTTAAAGAGGTCTGAGGCTACTCAGCACCATTTTCAGCAGAGTTCGATGTACTGTGTTGTGGCACACTATTCCCGTCACCAGTATTCAAATTCCTGCCGATTTGCGCCACATTATGCCTTGTGTTGTCTTGTGGGAACGCAAGGTATTGCCACAAGACAAACACACTCACCTCTAGCATTGATGAGACAGGGTCGGCTCACACTTTGCTGGTAATCTGTGGTTTTTCCATCTTTGAACCACTTTTTAAGGTCACGGCTGACAGTGCTTAGTAGCCATGCCGTCTCGGAAGTGCAGTAATGGCCATACAGTCGTCTAGCCATTGCAATTTGGCATTCGTCAAACTCCCTTGAGTACACTGGCTTTCCTATATGATGAATAAGAGTAACGCTAAGTAACAGAGCTCAGTATTAGATGTGATTTGTACCTCTTCACGACCTTCACACGCGCGGTCATTTACCTGCAGTTGCTACGAATTACACACTGAGTCGTAGAACATAATGTTCTGGCTCATCAGTGTACATAGCATATTACACTGAAGAGCAATTGAATTAGAGATACCTGTCTAGTAACGTGTAGCACCACCTTTCGCCCCGATGACGGCGGCGATTCGTCTCGGCATGGACTCGACAAGACACCGGAAGCGTTGGGAAGCCATACGGATCCACGACCCCTGAACAAACTCCCACAGTTCACGAAGATTTGATGGAGGGAGGGGGGGGTCAGAGCCTCAAACATCTCTCTCGAGGGCATCCCAGATGTGCTCGATGGGATTGAGGTTAGGTGACCTAGCTGGCCAAGGAAGCGAGCTCACGTCGGCTGAGTGTTCATCCAACCATTCGGATACAATTCGGGAGCGATGGCACGGCGCATTGTCTTTTTGCAGGATGACGTCCCCAGTGGGATGTCGAAGACGCACAAACGGGAGCAAATGGTCATCCAGGATATCCCGGTAACGTTAACCTGTGAGGGACGATGTCACGCGTACCAAGGTTCCCATTTCAATCCACGTAAACAGTCCCCAGACGAGAATGCCGCCCCCAGCAGCTTGAAGAGTACCCTGCTGGAAAGAAGGATCCGTCGCTCCATGTAGTTTGTGCCGTACTCGTATCCTGCCATCCGCATGTACCAACGTGAATCTCGACTCATCAGATCAGACAACATTTTTTCACATGTCTAGGGTGCAGTGGCGATGTTTCCGCGCCATGCTAATCTTTGCACCCTGTGATGTGCGGTCAGCAGCGGTACCCTCTTTCGACGATGGCTTCTGTACACCATAGCGAGGAGATGGTTCTGAATGGTGTGGCTGCTTACACGTTTTTGTGCACCAACGTTAAATTGCCGAGTGATTTCTTGCACTGTGGCCCGTCTATCCACTGTTACAATGCGATCTAGCCGACGATGACCCCGCTCACCCACACGCTGTTGTCGACGGCAGTTGGCCCTTGCAGGGATGGTTTTACCGGATTCGATGTACTCACGGTGCACCCGTGACACAGTGGCTCGTGAAAATCACAGTGCCTGCACGACTTCCGAAATGGAGTGGCCCATTCTTCGGGCCCCGACAATTTCCCCACGATCAAATGCGCTTAGATCCTTCGTAATTACCCATACGGCGTCCGACTCTTGCTGATTTCCGTCGCATCCCTCCTTATACTGTGGAATCGCTGCATAAGTCATATCGTTTCCGTTTACAGGACCGCCCACAGAGCTACATTTGCATAACGCCAGCTGTCTCTAATTCAATTGCTCTTCTGTGTGAGACGTGCAAATGCCGACTCACTGTCACTCATCTTTTGTGTAGTTCGTTTTCGTGAAGTGCGTTTTCATTTCTTTCGTTCTCATTTGTTGCCCGAGGACGCCGCTACACTGCAGTGGCTCCTAAATGACCACTGTGATACTGTTGCTGTCTTTTCATTTTTTAAAGAAATTGACTATTTTAAACGTATCTAGATTTTAGCCCTATCATCATTCTCATTTCTCAGTTTTACTGAATCAGCTAGATTTTAATCATTGTACCATGTTTTTAATACTGTTTGTTTCATTGTCTTTTTAGCCGTTCCATCATTCTGATTTTTCAGTTTTACTTGATCATTCTGTTACTTCGCGAAATCAAGATGAAATAAAATACGCAATTGGTAATAAGTCCTGCTACAGAAAAATTTAAATCGTTACGAACTTATTTAAAAAAATAATAAGGTCCAACAGAAAATAGAATGACTAATTGATCCGCATTACCGCCAAAAAAAAAAAAAAAAAAAAAAAAAAAAGCATCGTTGCGGGATTAGAGTTTTGTCTGATAAGCGACGGCGCGTTAAGTGGGTTTCTTTTTTTGCCCAAGCGCTAGTACGGTCGTCTTCTGACGAAGTCGAACGGAAAGGATCTGGAAAAGTCAAAGTCGAGGATTTCGCGAACTTTTTGCATAAATTCCGAAAACCCCGAAACGGACTGTTCTGAAATGAACGGAATTACTTACTATCTGTCAAAACACGTAAGTTGGAAGAAACGGAAATTTCTTTAAAAGATGGATACCTACCGGCAATTTTGCTGCCCGCAATTTTCAGGAATTTTCCGTGAATTCACATCATTTATTTTTTAGAGTAGAGTTCCACCGGTAAAGAAAATAAAAAAAAAACATAGGACCCACAAATATTTGGTGTTTTTTTTTTCCAAATAGTATATGTTTAAAATATGAGGAAGAATCAGCCTGTCAGACAATTGTGCCGATGCACATGTGCAACTGCGCCGATTTTGCTGCAAAGCTCTTCAATTCGACTCCATGTTTTAGGGGTCTAATGGACTGGCGATCTTAAAACTGCTCTGGAAAAGGATTTTCTCCTGCCCACTATTGGGAAAAATTATCAAGGTGCACTAACCCGAAAGTAAAGGTATCTTAACATTACCATTTCCTGTTTAAACGTCTTTCAACCCAAGTCCAAAAATTATTGCAGTGCTTGTGTTGAGGAAATAACTAATTAATAAAATTTTCCATTTCCCCCATTTCTGTGGATTGAAGCGTAAGATAGCCATTCCTAGTAAAATTTAATGTAAAAAAAAAAAGAAAGTTAGTTCCGTTACTGAAGCAAGAGATATGGAACATTTTCTAAGAAAGAGACTGGTGAAGATTCTATTCCCCTTCCAACAAATTTCATTGTAACAGCTAAATTTAAAACTGCAAAAGATCTGGAACATATTATAAGAGAGAGACTATTATAAGAGAGAGACTTCTGTTCCACTCCTAACAAATTTCATTGCAATAGCTAAATTCAAAACTGCAAAAGATATGGAACGTTTTCTAAGAAAGAGACTGGCGAAGATTCTATTCCACTCCTAACAAATTTCATTGCAATAGTTGAATTAAAAACTGCAACCGTTTCTTTTCGTTTTGTGAGAATGGAACTCCAAATGGGTCAAAATTAATTATTTTTCAAGACACCAACAAGACAATTACGAAAACTCCTGTTGAAAAAATTTTAAATTTTGAGAACTGCAAGTACTTTACTTAAAATTTATAAAGTGGGAGAAGTGGAGTGCTAAAACTAACGTTTAATTACTTTCAAATGGTAAAAGCATTTTTGCCGTATCTGGAACAGATTTTTCAAAACTAGTCCAAGAATTCGTGTAATTGTACATTAAGATAAAGTGATGACATAAGTTCGTTTTCTAACATACTTGCGTATGAATTGACACGGTTCATATGGTGAAATTAAATATTTACATTTGTCATAAAACTCGCTAAAAAGAAAATTAGCGTAAGTTGCATCAGACATCACAGAACCTGTAAATTATTTCTGTTTTCACATTTACACGCGAAGCACATTCCTCAAATTCCTAACTAAACACAAGCACATTTACTAGGGAAATAAAAGCGATAAACTCTCCCAGTACCTTGTTCTCGAACGCCTATTCTCTTTTATCTCTTTTTGCGAATTTAATTAGCACTTCTAATTTGTACTGGCTTCATGTCACGAAATGTCGGCCATTTTAATCAAAATATTCTGATGTTCACATCTTCAAATGAATTCCTGTGTGGCTAGGTTTTCTATTTTGCTGTTAACAAATAAGAATACTAGATTTAGCACATTGCTTTCCTTCTTTGCGCTTAATGCTCTTTTCGGGAAATGAAGGAATATGTTTCTGTGGTTTTCACACGTTTTTGTTGAGATGATGTCATCTTCGAAGAGTTTAATTCTGTCAGACTCGTTTTCCAATGAAAACAATTTAGGTCGCACATGTCTTTATTTTTCTGCTTCTTGGAATTACATGAGACAGTTCGCATACTGAGGGTAAATATTTCCCCATGTTTAAAGCAGGAAAAAAAAAAAAAAAGAAAAAGGAAACTATTTCACCAAGACATTCCGCATGCTTGTGAAGGCTCAGTTGGATGTTTGTGACCTGCCACTTTCATTTTTCGGTATTACTAAAAATATGAATTCGCTTTATTATTTCTTCCTTTCTTCCTTTTTCTTTCTTTCTCTTTTTCTTTTTGAGGTTTTAAACTTTCGTTATTCATTCAACTCTAAGTTTTTTTGCTTCTTCAGAACTCTCTAAGAATGGATTAAGCAATCGAGTGGCTTTGTCCCACAGCTAAAGCCATAATACAACGAATTTAGATTCACCAAGAAGATTTCCATGGATAAAAAAATCCTTTTTTTTAATCAAACAGATAAGGTAGGAGGTAAGTTTGAAATCATTTTTTGTGAAAGAAAAAATGTATATCTTATTAAATTTATATCCCACAGCGACTTTCTGAAAATTTTTCTAAATAATATGTTTAAAAAAATTATTTTCCGTAAAAGTTTCCACAGATACTCTTCACATCAAATTTTGGATCAGAGATTTTCCCCCTATGACATACAGGGTTATTACCAGAGTTGGGCAGGAATGCATTACAAAGTAATGGAAGTACAGCTTCCAATTAACGTATAATGCATTACAAAGTAATCCCAAGTATGGTTTGCAAAAGTAATGGAATTAATCTGTAATGCATTACAATGAAAAGGATATAATTCAATTATTTATTAATGCCATTCAAACGCAATGGAATTATTTGGTAATTAAATTACACAATTTGCAAATAATAATTACATACTAATAGTTTATAGAAATTTTCGTGCGCCAAAGGCTATGTCTAGAAAAGTCGGCCATGCAATATAGCAGACAGAGACCGAAGTGTCGTGTAGAATGTTCTAGAAGCGGCAAGAATGGGTCAGACGTTTGTAGAATGTTTCAGAATGATCGTGCAGTGGGCAGTTGGAGAGCTTTATGTAAATCAAGAATATTCCAGAAGGTTCAGGTCCTGTCGTGAAGGGTGTCGTGCGCGAAGCGACCCTGATATTTTTTACCGTGGACGAAGCGACCCTGCTAATCGAATAATTTTACTTATATATATATATATATATATATATATTAATAGTAGTCAAATTACTTACATCTAATTAATTACTTACATCAAGTTTTTTCTAACATTATATATACACTGACGGAAAAAAATCCCAACACCAAGAAGGGGTTGTGTTAGATAAACGACAGTTGGTAGGCGGTGAGAGTACATCTGTAAGATGACGTCTATGCAAATTTCGCCCTTGCCGCATGCGTGTGGCGCTAGTAGCGCCCCTCGGAACATGCAAAGCAGGTTTGTTGTAAATACGCGCTGTAGCGTTCGTGAGCGTTAGTTAACGTTGAGAGTCGACGTAGGGTGTTGATGTTAGTCAAGAATGCCTTTAAGAAGACGAAGAAGCCATTATCAACAGCTGATGGAGTTTGAACGAGGTCGTGTAATAGGGCTACGAGAAGGTGGATTTTCTTTCCGCAATATTGCAGAACGGCTTGGCAGGAATGTAGCCACTGTGTATGATTGTTGGCAGCAGTGGTCAAGGGAAGGAACTGCCTCAAGAAGACCGGGTTCCGGCTGGCCACGTGATACTACTGAGAGGGAAGACCGCCGTGTACGGCGTATGGCCGTGGCGCATCGTACTGCGTCTGCGGCAGCAATTCAAGCTGCAGTTGCCACCACAGTGACACAACGAACTGTTACAAATCGATTACTTGAAGGACAGCTCCAAGCCAGACGCCCTGTAGCGTGCATTCCACTTACTCCAAACCACTGCCGTTTGCGACGTCAGTGGTGTCAAGCTAGAGCTCATTGGAGGACGGAGTGGAGATCTGGTGTGTTTTCTGATGAAAGCCGGTTCTGCCTGGGTGCCAGTGATGGCCGTGTGTTGGTTAGAAGGAGGCCAGGTGAGCGCCTGCAACCAACCTGTCTGCGGCCGAGACACACTGGACCTACACCTGGAGTTATGGTCTGGGGAGCAATTTCCTATGACAGCAGGAGCACTCTCGTGGTTATCCCACGCACCCTGACGGCACAGTTGTACGTCGGTCTGGTGATTCAACCTGTTGTGATGCCATTCATGAACAGCATTCCAGGGGGTGTTTCTAACAGGATAACGCTCGCCCGCATACCGCTGTTGTAACCCAACTTGCTCTACAGAGTGTCGACATGTTGCCGTGGCCTGGTAGATCACCAGATCTTTCACCAATCGAGCAAGTATGGGACATCATTGGACGACAACTCCAGTGTCACCCCCAACCAGCATTAACCGTCCCTGTATTGACCGACCAAGTGCAACAGGCATGGAACTCAATCCCACAAACTGACATCCAGCACCTGTACGACACAATGCATGAACGTTTGCGTGCTTGCATTCAACATTCTGGCGGTTACACCGGTTATTAATGTGCCAGCATTTCACATTTAAAATGGCTCTTCTCGCGCTTACAATAAGCTGTGATCTTGAAACCTTAATCGATTAAATATGTTACCTAGACAAATGTATTGCCGCAATTTCATTGCTCTACAACTATTTTTTCGTGGTGTTAGGATTTTTTCCCGTCAGTGTATATATATACAAATCGTAGTCAAATTATTTACATCTAATTAATTAAGTTCTTACATCTTCTGAATTTTGTAGCTTTTGTCCTTAGTTCAAGTTGGTAAGATAGCTTTATTCCTTCAGGCATTTTTCAAGGTCTTTAAATTTCCAAATTTGACGTGTGATGCACAAACAACAATTAAAAGAATTAAGAGAACTTGGTCCGAACAGGATGAAAATGTGTATACAAGTAGAAGAACGCATTCGTAATATCATGGCGGAATTTGGAAATTCTAACGACCTTAAAAAATACCTGAAAACATTAAGCTATCAAAATTCAGAAGATGTAAGTACTTAAAAAATGCCTGAAAGCATCAAAATTCAGAAGATGTAAGTACTTAAAAAATGCCTGAAAGCATCAAAATTCAGAAGATGTAAGTACTTAATTAATTAGGTGTAAATAGTTTGACTACGATTTGTATATATATATATGTAAAATGATATTAAAAACTTGTATTTAGTATAAAAATCTTGATGTAAGTAATTAATTAATTAGATCAAAATGATTTGACAACGATTTGTGTTTATATATATATAAGTAAAATGATTCGATTAGCAGGGTCGCATCGAGCACAATTTTCCACAAGGTTGCTTCCAGCACGTAATCTCGTGAAGTATATACAAAGCAATCAGTCGCTCGCTAGTCCAGTGTTCGTATCGGACAAGTAATGGACAACAGCACTTAAGAAGTACGGCAAAAATGTCAAGAGTTCGCAAATTTATGTAACATTCGGCAGTTCACCATGAGTTGCTGAACTGTGAGTGTAGTGCTAATATATGCTTGTGGCTATATAGTGGGCTAATTATTTTTGACAGTGAAACGTATGTAATGGACGACAATACTGCACTGGAGATGGACGAAATGAGTATCTCTAACCGAAATAAACATCCCATTCGTACTTACTTCATATGTATTATTTCGTTCAAATCACTTTACTTGCGACGAAGATGGGGCAACTACAAATGTCATACACGTACAATCTCCAATACCTACATACACGCATTTGAGGTCCGAGTGGTGGAACAATTGTCAACTAACCTACACAACGTGTAAGGGTGTACTGATTGCTGGTACATTCACGTGGTATTTTTACCCACAAGTTATTGGCTAATTACCAACATATAGTTAACCATTAACCATTGCGATTATAATGGGTAACTGCTACATGTCATTACAATTACCATGTAATTCTAATGACCAGTTCATCATTACCATGTAATGGTAACGCTAAGTTCTTGTTCCCATTACTATTACGCTGTAATGCATTACCGATTAATTCAATTACGATTTTGCACAACTCTGGTTATTACAAATGAAATACACCGTTTCAACATTTTATAAAACAAAAACTATTTAAGATATTGACACTCACGTTTGCACCGCTTTGTAGGTAAACTCTTGAAGTTTGTTACAGCAACTAACAGATGCTCGATGTATGCACACTTAGTGACATGGCGTATATCAACGCGGTAGTCCAATTCTTGTCAAACACGCGTTGACATATCTTCATCGACTCCAGCAATAGTTGATGTAATGCGTTGCTTCAGATCAGCTTGGAAGGGGAGGGACGAAGAGCTCGTCTTTGACATAGATCTACACACAAAAAAAAAAGTTACAAGTTGTTAGATCCAGACTTCGTAGTGGCCAACATATGAGTGACATGTTATCGCCTGTTGCGCTGCCAACCCAGCGCTGCGGAAGATTTCCAAAGAGGTAATCTCTAACTTCCCAATGCCAGTGGGTTGGGGCTCCATCCTGTTGGAAAATGAAGTTGTTACTGTCTTTGTGCATTTGAGGAAACAACCAAATTAGAATATATGGGTTACAGGGCAGTCCGTGATTAGGCCAATATCTCACGAACTATGGCAGTTAGGGATTTACTTCTTGCGCAGTTGTATAGAAAAGCCCCTATGGCGCACACAATGACACCACAAAGAATCCCCTCGCCCCCTTTTTTTCAGGGGGGTTGAAGGGGCTATCGCACCCCCTTTGCAGATAGGGCAAAAAAGTCACTTGCGAACTTGTTCAGCGAGGCAAAAATAGTACATAAATGTTTTTGTCCCATGACAAAAGATGTAAGGCGACTCTCCAAATGCGAAAAAACCGGAAAGCTACCTGAGTCGCTGTGTCCAAAGTATATTTGCATGGATTTCAAATGTGCTTTCTGTTCCGTCGTCAGAATGCAAAAATGATATGCGTGGTCGGTATGCCAACACTTCGTGAAACAGTGACGGGAAGTCGAAAGCTTTACCACGCACACAAGTCAATTACATGTGCATGCAGTTTTCCTATTGGATGAGTGTTTGCCCACTTTATGCTATTTCTCCTTGTCTCAGTGTATTTTTTACTGTATTGGACATCAAAGTCTGATATTGAATATGTCAAGGAACTGCGTTTTATTTCAGAACAAGAACTGTTGATAAGGTTTGTAGGAAAACTTTTCCTTTGTGCATTCATTTACTTAGAACTTACCAGTTTAGATAAGTTCTAAGTAATAAGTTTTTGTCTAAATACTCTGTCGTTGTTTCCGGATGTTGTGATTTTCTTGGGGCCACATTCCCGCTCCCCTTCCATATTTTGTTATGGAATAAAAACATTTATGTACTATTTATGCCTCGCTGAAAAAGTTTGTAATTGACTTTTTTGCCCTATCTGTAAAGGGGGCTGTGATAGACCCCGAACCCCCAAAAAGGGGGAAAGAGGATTTCTCGTGGTGTTATTGTGTGCGCCATAAGGGTTTCCTATACAACTGCACAAGAAGTAAATCGCTAACTGCCATAGTGCGTGAGATATTGGCCTGATCACGGACTTTCCTTATAATCCTGTATACAATAGATAAAAACTTCCCGTTACAGTGTTATCTTGGAAAATGAAGGGGCCATACACTTTTTTTATGGGACAGAACACATTAACCTTTCGGTAATCCCGCACATGCTACACTGTTGCTCTGGAATTTTCAGTCCCCCATATGCTAATATTATGTTTGTTAAATCTCCACTTATGTTGAACGCCCACTAAAATCATGCTCTTCAAGACGCTCTTGCATTTCTGTACAGAAATCGCGACGTGCGGTTCTGTCATTGTCACTGAGACTTTGCAGTAACTGCAGTTTGGAGTCATTTTCAGATACTTTCTCAAAATTTTCCAAACAGTTGTTTGTGGAATTTGTAACTCGCGAGCAATCATCGTTGTGGATTTCCTTGGGCTGCATTGGTAAATGGCACGAACATGCTCCACTTGTTCATCAGATACACGTGGAATCCCTGGGCCTTTACCTTTGCACAAACACATTGCTATTTCAACGCTTCTTTTACCAGTCGTGGATAGATTGTCTATTCGGTGGTGATTTCTTGAAACGTGTTCTGAAACGCTGTTGCAAAACAGTAACAGAATTCGGAACGCCTTCTCCGCATTTGTGGCCATCTTGCCTGACTCGTCACGTGACGGTGAAAACGTACAATCTTTTAGTGACGCCATCTATATAATAAAATCGTTACTATTGGTGATAGAACGGAGCATCGTGAGTGTCAATATCTTACATGGTTTCGGTTTATAAATTTTGTTGAAACTGTCTATTTCTTTTGTAGTAACTTTGTATAGACAGCTGTATAAAAATATAAAATATTTCTTTCCCAAAATATGTTTCGAAGAAGTTTGTTACTCCAAAAACTTTCCATTTTCCTCACAGGAATTTATCTTTACACGCAGGCGATTTGAGAACTGTACTGAAAATAAATACTTTTAGAGAGAGTTTCTGAAACATTTGACGTAAGAAAGTATATTCGCAAAATTAATAACGAGAAACTATACACCATCTATGAAGAAAATAGTAAAGCTATACTAGTAATCCGATTTATTGGCTTAAGAATATATAAATAAACGTTTCCACGCTTTCGTACAACAACCAGATGGCTTTTTCAAGGAAGATAGTTAGAAACTGCAATCTGAGTAATAGAACGTATAACGACGAAGTCTTGTCTTACTTCTACGTTAATTTAAAACAGCAACATACTAAGAAATAGTTCCTAAAGGAAAGAAACCTTAACGGCCAGACAAAACATGTAAAGAACAGAAGTCAAACTTACGGGAAAGGTGCTTTATTCAGGATGTAGCAAACACATCGCAGCATAGCATATTGCACTAAACTCTCCACACACCACACATTATCACAACACTTCTATCAATAATCAGTTTACAACCCATAACGCTCGCCCAGCAATAGATTAGTCGTCGTTTTTATCTCTTGTTCTTATCAAAACTCAGGCATACGTCACATTCATTCAACCTCAATTGTGTTGCCAAACGTATTCGTTTGAGAGAAAAGATATCACATTAAGAGTGAAGAATAACAGAATAAATTCAAGATTTGCATAGGGAAAGAAACTAAAAAGGAAAGTTAATTTAGAATATACGTCACAAACGCTTCAACAATTTGAACACCCCCGATTTTAATTTGTTTTCTAGTTGTTCGTATAAACCGATGAGGCGTTACATTATGACCACCCCCAGCTTAGAAAAATAGGCGCGCCTGGAGACCGAACGGTGGCGCAAGTGAAGTTCACAGAGCAGAATATATACAATCCGAGGACCGGCTTTCGGTTAGTAAAGTGTTCGGAGTCAGAATGGGAAAAGCTGCCGATCTATCTGCGTTCGATAAAGGATAAATTGTGATGGCACGAAGCCTCGGAACTACGATCTCGGAAACGGCGCGGCTTGTTGACGTGCCCCTGTAGTAAGTACGTATCAAAAGTGGTGCACTGATCTCCAAACGACGAAGCATCGTCCAACCATTTGTCGTCCGCATCTCATTGATGCCAGAGGAGAGCGGAGACTGGCGCGCATTGTTCACAGCAACCGCAGGGCCCCAGTGCGACAAATCACCCGCAGCTGCAACAGTGGTGATCTGTGCAATGTGTCACAGCACACAGTTCATCGCAGCCTTCTGCGCATGGGCCTGCGTAGCGAAAAACCCAGCAGGGTCCCCATGTCACTGCACGTCATCGCCAACAATGCATGGAATGGGTCCAAGATCATCGAGTTTGATTGTATATGGTTGAAAGAAAGTGACTTGGTCTGACGGATCAAGATTCCTTGTGCATCATGTAAATGGCCGAGCGCCGATAAACCTATTACCAATGGAGGCTATGGCACCTGGATGCATTTTTGGACGGAAACAGGCTGGCGGCGGCGGTGTTACGCTATGGGCGATATTCTCTTGGGACACTTTAGACCCCATTGTCCCGATGGTACAATCCCTGACAGCTGTCAGGTATCTGAACAACGATGCAAACCAAATTCACCCATTCATGGCAACAGTGTTCTCTACTGGTGATGGCCATTACCAAAAGGATAATGCGCCATGCCACACTGCCAGAATCGTCAAGGAGTGGTTCGACAAACATGCTGGTGATTTTCTGTTAATGTCCTGGCCTCCAAATTCACCTGACATGAACCGAATCGAACATTTGTGCTTCGACTTGAAAAAGCGGGTTCGCGCAAAATCACCACCACCCCGAAATGCACGGGAACTTGAGGACCTGCTGTTGACATTATGATACCAGGTACTCCAGGATACCTATCGCCACCTCATCGAACCAATGTCTCGTTGAGTGGCCGCTGTTTTGCGGGCTAAAGGTGGGTCCTACAGCGTATTAGGTAGGTGGTCATAATGTAATGGCTTATGGGTGTACTGACATCGATCAGCAATTTCGAATTTCTGAAATATCAGTAAAGAAATCATGTAATTTGATTTCCCTTAACAATGAAGCAAACTGTGGCAAATGTTAGCTTTCTCATTTGCATTCGTACAAAATGTTCGTTTCTGTGTCGTCGGTAGCGATTCACATCGTGTGTCCTCTGATGCGAAAACTCCCATCGCTTGAAATTAAATACGAAAGGAACGTAATAATTTTGTAATAAAAACCGGTAAAGCACAATATGTTTCATTTATTTTCAAAGTCATTCTCAATGTGCAAAACCAAATTTGCGAATTCTGATGGGTTTTTTTTTCTATTTGAATTTTGCTAGTAGCATGAACTTGCATGCATCGACCCAAAAGTAATACATACGAAAAATTGAGTACAAACGCAATAAATGAGAATGAAACTTTTTTATCCTGATTTTGAATTCCGAAAATTCAGTCCATCACAGGTTTCTAGAAAGCCGATATGGCTTGCCCTGTAAGTCCACTCAACTTAAAAAAAAAAAAAAAAGCTGTCTTGAATGATGAGGAGTTTAAAATGTCGTTAATATATAAGCCTGCATTCGTAATGCCAGCACTGAAGACTTACGAAATCAGCAATCAGATAATGGATATTACTTATCTGAATGGGAAAACATAGAGTTGCTGATTTTGTATTTGCGTTTTATGACTAAAGCACCACGCACAGAACAATAGCTGGGAAAAATGGGAACAAGGAATCAGTGTGCAATTACAGAGGGTGGGTCAAAAGTTTTGCAATATTTGGATCATTTTATGTCATCATATGTACCTTTACGACGAAAGCTGACTAGCATTCAAAGTTTAGGCCATTGTGTTGCACCAGCTGTCTGCCAGTTCTTCGATTCCGCGGCAGTATCAGCCCTTATCCTGCAAGGCGAAGAACTCCTTCACCCCAGCTGGTACCTCCTCCCGGTTGTTAAAGTGCCGCCAGCGAAAGAAGTGGGCCATGGACCGGAACAAATAATAATCCGACGGGGCAAGGTCCTGACTACAAGCTAGGCGAGGCATCAGTTTGATGCCCTCAAGTTCCTGGAATTTCGCCCGGTATGAGGCCCAGCGTTGTCCTGCTGTAGGAGAGCGCGCTTTCTGTTCACCAGTGTCGGGTACTTCTCCTCCAAAACGTCATACATCCGCTCCAGCTGTTTAGAGTAGAGGTTGGCGCTGATGGTCCGACCGTCTAGAACAAATTCATAATGGATTATCCCCTCGAAATTCCACCAGACGCAGAGCATCACCTTGTGCTTGAAGCGCCCACGTTTGGCAAAAGGTTCAGGAAGCTTGCACGGACTCAACTACTGCCGCTGTGTATTAAGATAACGTAAATAGACCCACTTTTCATCGCACGTAACAATTATCTTGATAAAACGTACATCGCGTGGGTTTACTAGGAGTTTCGTGCACGCTTCCACTCGGCGGTTTGCTTCAGCTGGCGTCAGTTCGTGGGGGACAATGCTGAAGCTTTTGTAGACACCGCCTAGGTCCTGAAGGTGACGAACTACGGTGGTTTGTGATATGCCCAGCTCGCCTGATAGTCTCCGAGTGTTGGTTGCCGGATTTGCCACTACGGGCTGCCGCACGACCTCCGAATCCACATACAGTTCGCGGCCTACCTGACCTTTGCTGATCGTCGAGGTTTCTGTCACCTGAGCGAAATTTCTTGAACCATCTGGTTTCCGTTGGTGTGGTATGACGTAGAAGACTTTTCGTACTTCTACGTTATTTAAAAAAAACATAAACATAAGATGAAATAGTTCCTAAATTAAACCTTAACAGCCAGACGAAAGATGTAAACAACAGAAGTCAAACTTACGGAAAAGATGCTTTATTCAGGATGTAGCAATTCCATAACAAATCATAACATCACATAGTACTTCGCATTAAGCTCTCCACACACCACACAGCTCTTAACACAACGCTCTACAACACAACGCTCAACTTGCAACACTTCTCCAAGCAACGCTCTCTTTAACAACGCTCGCCTAGCAACAGTTTAGTCGTCGTTTTTATCTCTCGTTCTTATCTTATCTCAGGCATACGTCACGTTCATCCAAATTCAATTATATTGCCAACAGTATTCGTTTGAGAGAAAAGATATTACGTTAAGAGCGAAGTATAACTGAGAATAAACTCAAGATTTACATAGGGAAAGAAACTAAACAGGAAAGTTAATTTAGAATATACGTCACAGTGGTCCACGGAACCTTCCCCTTTTGCATGAGACATGTTTCGTGTTGCTTGAGCAGCTTTATGGCCGAGCTCAAACTCGTAAAGCAAAAGTTTCCTAATTAGCCTGTTGTGGCTTTTCATCTTTTAGGCGTCCCAACCACAGACAGAACGACGACATGCAATGCTTTTCACAGCTACGACTACCACTTTATATCCCTTTCGACTGACTGCAGTGCGCGACTTGAACTAGTTTAAACACGTGACATATCCTCCGCAGTACATGCGTTTATGAAAATATTACAAAACTTTCGACTAACCCTCTGTATTTCAAGGAACGAGAGTTTTCGCATCAGGAGAGAGACGATGTGAATCGGAACCGACGACACAGAAACAAACATTTTGCACGAATGCAAATGAGAAAGCTAATATTTGTCACTGTTTGCTTCATTGTTAAGGGAAATCAAATTACATGATTTTTAGCACGTCTTTTGTAAGAAAAGATCGTGCTTATGTTATCGGTTTGTCCGTCCGTCTGTACCCACGGGATCTCTGCAACTATTAAGTCCGATTTGAAAAATTCTTTTGCATTCGAAAGCTTGAAATATGCAAATGATGATCCTTCATTTCGTTTTTTTTTTTTACGATGTACAATTTCGCCGCTAGAGGGCTTAAATGCAGATGATGTCGAATTCAAAATTACATTTTATTCCACATATTTGCTTCTAAACATCCGATTGAAAAAATCTTTTATCTTTCGATTCCACTTATGTCGAAAAGTATTTTGGATATACTTTCTTTTTCAAATTAAGCATAGATTTTCAGCTAGGGGGCGTAAAAGTAAATTGCATTTTTTCCGATAACTCTTCTTGTAAGACTCCGATCTGATTTTTTTTTCAGCGGATACATCTCTTGATGCACAATCTTTTGCACATAATTTCGAATTTTTGGTAATGAATACTTTGGCCACCAAGGGGCGTAAGTGTTAGTTTTCGCTTCTGATGTATTGGCCATAAAATCTGAGCTTCTAAAATATCGATTGAGAAAATTCTTTCGTGGATTGATGCCACTCACATCGATAAACCTTTTCGGAATGTTTTCTTCCTAAAATATTTCATAGTTTCTCCGCCAGGGGGCGTAGATGTATATCTTATTTTTGTCAATATCTCTACTTCTAGGAGTCCGATTTGAAATTCCTTCTGTTGGATAGTGTTTTCCGTGTGACATGTTTTTCATATAATTTCAAACTTTTCAAGTAGTTCATAGACTTTCCGCTAGGGGGCGTAAAGGTAAATTGCGTTTCCCCCTATATCTCTGCTTCTAAATATCCAATCTGAAAAATTCTTTCCGCACCGGATACAACTCCTGATGGGAAAAAGTTTGCACATAATTTCTAATTTTTGTGAAAAGTTGTTTGGCCACCAGGGGCGTAAATCTTAATTTCCGCTTCTGATGTATTTGCAGCAAAATATGAGCTTCTAAATTCTCGATTGAAAATAACGTCGTTTGTAGACCAATACTACTCATGTCGACAAACCTTTTAGAAACATTTTCTTCTTAAAATAGTGCACGGTTTCTACGCCAGGGGGCGTAGATGTATATCTTATTTTTGTCAATATCTCGACTTCGAAGAGTCCGATTTAAAAAAATCCTTCATTGTTGGATATTGTTTCCAGTGCGACATGTTTTTCCTATAAAGTAAACATTTTCAAGTAATTCATAGACTTTCCGCTAGGGGGCGTTAAAGGTAAATTGCGTTTTCCCCTATATCTCTGTTTCTAAATCTCCGATCTGAAAAATTCTTTCTGCACCGGATATAGCTCCTGATGGGAAATCGTTTGCATGTAATTTCAAATTTTTTAAAAAAATTGTTTGGCCACCAGGTGGCGTAAGTCTTTATTTCCGCTTCTGGTGTATTTGGAGCAAAATATGAGCTTCTAAAATCTCAATTGAAAAGAAAGTCTTATGGGGACCGATTCTACTCATGTTGACAAATATTTTAAGAACATTTTCTTCTTGAAATAATGCATAGTTCCTACGCCATGGGCGTAGATGGATATCTTTTTTTTTTGTCAATATCTCTACTTCTAAAAGTACGATTTGAAAAATTCCTTCTTTGTTGGATAGTGTTTCCGATGCGAAATGTTTTTCCTATAAATTCAAGATTTTCAAGTAAATCATAGACTTTCCGCTAGGGCGCACAATGGTAAATTGCGTTTTCTGCTCCTAAAGCTCTGATTTAAAAAATTCTTCCTGTATCGCATACAAGACCTAACGGAAAATATTTTTAACGTAATTTCTAATGTTTGGTAAAGAATGGTTTGGCCACCAGGGGTCATAAGTGTTAATTTCTACTTCTGATGTATTTGTAGCAAAATCTGGGCTCCTGAAAACTCGACTAAAATTTTTTTTCTTGTACCGATACCGCTCATATGGATAAACCTTTTGTGAATACTTTCTTCCTAAAATAATGCTTGGTTTTCCCACCAAGGGACGTAAAGTCACATCTTATATTTTGTCGATATCTCTGTTTCTAAGAGTTCGTAAGCTCACGATTCCGTTTATAGCAATATCTGAGGGATTAAAAACCCGATTGAAAATCTTCTTTCTTTGGTCAGATCTATTGTTTTCCATACCGGTTCCATTGACTTTGAATAGCTTTGATAAATTTTATTTGCGTCAGAACGAATTCAAAAGACGTGCTTATTACACCCGAAAATTCGGTGTCATCTTTCTTGTTTTACTGATATTTCAGAAATTACAAATTGCTGATCGATATCAGTATATATGTATACGAACAACTACAAAACAAATTGAAAAAAAACGGGGGTGTTCAAATTGTTGAAGCGTTCTATCATTCAGATTGTAGTTTCTATCTATCTTCTATCTTCCTTGAAAAAGTTTTGTATTTAATTAATTTTATTAGGTGTAAGCCACGCATTTAGAGCAAACACAAATTAAAATTCGAAACTGAAGAATAGTTTCAAATCGAATACGTCTGGGACAGATCCTGTTGAATATGGCTTACCTTTGTTACAGATCGACACAGAAAATGAACATGGTTTTTCTGTCTGTCCGTCTGTTACACGCTAACAAAAGTTTTACTTTGTTTCCCTTATATTATCAAGTGGCTTTCGATCGGCAAACTGGGGTGATCCAAGCGGTAGTTTCATTTATGACTGCATAGACTTTAACTCAAAATGACTTCAATTTTATTGACTTGAAGTTTCCTATTGATCGTCATAAGATATTAGATAGCAGATTTCTTGTTTATCTCTTCCGTATAAAATTATACATAAATTTAAGGCCGATTTTGAAGACCTTTATTGAGGATCGACATTCGATTGAAGAACGAGTGCCAGATTTGTTGCACGTTTCTAATGGAATGGTATTTTCTCTGACGCGGTGCGCGGTTTCTTCGTGATTTTACTACCGATCTTTGGACTCATAAATAATGAACGTGATTTTCTTTCATCTTTTTTCAAGGTTTAACGACTCCTCGAAGTCGCACCTCCCTTATTTAGGGTCACTGATTCCAGGTAAGGGATAGAATCAGTGCCATAGGACAAACACATTACTCATGCAAGGTGAATTTCTTTCACTGTCTATTTTCATAGTTACCGGCATACATTAGCATTAGATTAATGTAGCAGCGCTGTTTTATCTCTTTCCTTATATTACCGAAATAGGTTTGAATCAGAAGATTGACAGGTTCTTTGAGCACTGTATACATTAATAGAGTACTATTAGATCATTTAACAGAAGAGAGTTGACATTTGGTAAAATTCTTTATTGTCGTGATTTTGCTTAATTTTATTATTACTCCTGGTAACCTGTGAATAGACCATCTCTCATGCTCCATAACTCCTCGCTATTCATTCCTGGTTACCGCTCGTACGCGGAGACAACCTCCCCTGTCAAAATTTTGCTCCTTCCCTTTCCACGTCTCGCCGCTTAGCTCCCTCCACGTCAGACGCTTTCTCCCCCTAACATACGTCATCATACCTACCCTCGAAGTCTCGTTCTCCTATTGTCTTCCGCACTACTTCCAAAAAACGAGCCTGAAGCCTCTGTCGGAACACCTTCTTCCCATTCCATCTCCATTCCTAATCACCTCCCCGAAGGACACGGCTTCCTTGAGAACGGAAGTCCTTCCTAACGAGTCGCTTTAAAAACTCTAAAAAAATCCTTCTTCTATAATAGAAGACGAAATCCTGAGTTTTGTCCACTCCAGGAAGTTTGCCGATAACTAATCGTTTCCGGTGACTTACTGGCTCTCCCAAATCGAACTCAAAAATCATATCCTTAGAAGTTTCCCACGATTACTTTTAAAACATTCTAAAACTTCAGGGATTCTTAATTATTTACATATTCATTAAAATTCAACAATTAAAAGATATTTACATTACATTACATTTCATGAAATAAACATTCCCGTTCCATTACGCTATTATTAAACGTTATTTACAATTACCACTATTACATTAACATGCCCTTGGAAAATAGGTGCCGAGTTTCCTTTCCTGTCTATCTCTCTGTCCATTTCCGATAAAACTTTATTGAACCCAAAATCCGATGTTGCCGTAAGTATTTGCATCTGACATAGGCGCAGGGACGCGCCAACGGAAATTCGGAGGATGCGCAGCGCCCGGACGCCGAATTCCGATGGGCGGCAGGAAACCCCAGTCAAATTTGACGGTTAATAAATTAATATCAAAGACATGGGCAAAATTAAGAAAACGTTTCTACTGTGAAACATTGTAATGTTACTTGGTACGTTTATTTTTAATTTAAAATAATTAATTGTACACTCAGTGAACAAAATATTAGAGATCGGGGGATAGGCAGTTGACACGGGCATCTCCCCCGCAGAGTGGAGCAGACCAAAACCAAACGTAGGCGATAAATAGGCAGACAACAGGGCTTCCCAACTGTGTATTGTAATCGACGAACATGGGTAAACGTGGTGATCTGAGCGACTTTGATCGTTGACGTATTGTCGGCGCAAGACAGATGGCTCATTCTATCGTCCAAGTGGTAAGATCCCGAGGACAGCTGTATCAAGGGTGTACCGCGAGTATACAATCGGCGGACGTACCAGCGCCCAGAGAGCAAGCGGCGGCTTACCAAACGCCATTAATGACCTCGGTCGACGTAGACTATGCAGGTTCATACAGACTGACTACATGGCAATGACGGCATAAATCACATCCAGGTAAAATGTCATAGGCCCAAGCAACGTCAGGGAGCGAACGGTACAACGCACGCTGGATACCCTGGGCTACGGGAGCCGACGTCCTACTCGTGTGCCACTATTGATTCCTCATCATCGGACATTACGCCTAGCTTGGTGCCGGAAACATAAAAACTGGATTTCTGCAGAGTGACGCCTCATCGTGTGGTCAGATTATTCCCGTTTTCAGCTGTTCCGAGCTGACGGAAGGGTGTGGGCGTGGCGTCGACAGCATGTGGCCATGGCTCCGTCGTGCCAGGTGAGCTCTGTTCAAGGCGGTGGTGGCTTTGTAATGATTTAGGAAGCCTTCTCGTGGAACATATTAAGCCCCTTAGTGTGTCTGGAGAGGTCCTTAACCGCTGCATGCGTTGGCTAATCACCTACACGTTTTCATGGCCTTAGTATGCGGCCAATGGTATGTTTCAGCAGGACGATGCACCGCCTCACTTGGCCGCAACCGCCCAGACATGGCTCGAGAAACACTCATCTGAGTTTGGAACCATCCAGTGGCCCTCAAGGTTCCCAGATTTAAACCCTGGGAAAGCCCTGTGTGATATCATGGAGCCTGGACTCACGTCTCGGGTGGAGTTGTGGAAATACTGCAACAGACATGGCTTATATCATCTCCGCAAACCTTCCGGCACATCTGGTGGAGTCGATGTCTCGTTCTGTACAGGTTGTTATCCGCGCTAAAGGTGAACTAACAAGCTATTATGTATAGGCATCTCTAATGTATATATGTATAACAAAGTAAATTTCTCCGTCATTTCTGTCCACGCCGGCGTTCGAACTCGGGTCCCCTCATTCCGGAATAAGTCACTCTACCAATTGAGCTACGCGGACGTTCGTTCTGACTGCTATCTGCCTTTATGTCGTGTGCGTCCTGCTGGGCAGGCACGTCACAAATGTTTTGTCCATTGAGTGTATATATATTACAACTGCGCCTCGTCTTCTCGTGGAGGAAGCTGTGATATATGTATCATCGTACATAATGAAACTTTTTTACCGTAAAGTGGACAGAGAGGAAGCTGACTTCTTGGATTATTCTGCAGCGTTTTCTGAAACTACAGTTTTACATATTTTTCTTTTCTTCAGTTTTGCATGGCACAATTATGTTTTAAGAAATTCTTAATTTAAGGGAATAGAAAATGATGTTTTAAAGGTATTTATTTTATGTAAAAACGAATAAAATTTAAAGAAAAAGAAAAGTTCTCGTCAAGGGTGGCATATCTGTGCTTGCACCTGGGTGGCAAATCTGAGCTTGCACCTGGGTGGCAAGTGCCTTTTGAGCACCTCTGCATATGTGCACTGCAGATCGTTACCATGAAACGAGCGCAGGTTTCGATGAACATTTGCCATACATGGACATTGCTGAAAGGCCTGTGTAATTTTGTTCGCGCGTCTTCTACAGATCCACACCTTCGGATGAATGACGCAATTTATTCGCGCGTCTTCTACAGATCCATACCTTCCGATGAATGACGCAATTTATTCGCGCGTCTTCTACAGATCCACATGTGCAATTTTGTTCGCGCGTCTTCTATACAGTTCCACATGTGCAATTTGTTCGCGCGTCTTCTACAGATCCACATGTGCAATTTTGTTCGCGCGTCTTCTACAGCTCCACATGTGCAATTTTGTTCGCGCGTTTTGTACAGATGCACACCTTCCGATGAATGACGCACCGATCTTTCTATGCGTTTGATGAATATCGACTTTCTTAGAAACAGAGTGAAAGTTTTGCTGAACGTCCGTTACAGAACTCCATTTTCTCAAAATGTTTTGTTTTCCAAGTTTGGCACGTAAATTTAGGAAACGAGCAATGTGATCACCAGTTTGGATATTTATGCTGTGATGAAAAATATTTCCGTCTATTTTATTTTTTATTTTTTAAAACCCTCGAAATGCCACATTTTTTATCTTGGTAGTGTTAGAGAAAAACATTTGTATTTGTTAGAAACAGCTACGGAGCCAAAAATTGTCACTGTCATCGAAGTAAAACTCTCAAATATTAGGCGGAACGGCGCAGGAACGTTCATAGAGAAATTGCAGTTACACATGTTCCGTTAAAACATTCTTGGAAAGCTAGTGTTTCTTGGAAACAAAGACGTTGCTCCTCAAAGATCCTGGATGGTAATTGAAAGTAAACTCAGCAGAGAAAGTTCTACTAAGAATTTGACAAATGGTTGGAGAGCAAGAGCGCGAAACTGCCAGAGGGGAAAACCTCCTGCAGAACAGGTTCAAGCAGTTTCAAGTGAAGCAGATGGTAAAGCTTTGTATTGTTTCATCACAAGCAAATTTTTTATGCTTTCATATTATTTGATGATTTTGATAATTTCGGAGTTAGAGGGGGAAATGCAGAGCTAAACACAAAATATCATTATCGATATCCACAGTTCTGGATGTTGTGGGTGATATTTCATTTGCATTCAAATTATTAATGGTTGCGGTTTTTTTTATCGTTTGTTTGTTTTGGTTTCTATGTTTAACAACCACCTTGAGCAACTCTAATAGCTGTAACCAATCGACCGTCCCTAATTTAGGGCCATTATTTCCATGGAAGGAAGAGAGACAGTCAGTAGCGGCTCTTGGTAAGCTGATACGGGGGAGGGGTCCTGTACCCCAGTTCTGTAGATATCACTTCTAAAGCTAAATTATTGTGCGCCGTGCTTGTCAGTACTCTAAAGTATTTTATTTCTGAAAAAGTAACCACTACACACAGTAAAGTATTTCAGTAAATATATGATGTGAGAGTGTTGAACAAACGAAATAGTGACATATAAAGTTCAAGCTACAGAAGATTCCGGTTAATTGGCCAATTTGTTAACTAGTGCAGCCGTTTATTTGGAACAATTCTTGAAGAACAGCCCAAATGAGCTCTTTGGGATAAAGCGTCGCATAATTGGGGCTGCCGCCTAATTGGGCGCCAAAGTGCTCTAATTCTAATATGTCCCCGTTAACTGGAATCTACTGTGTAAAAAGTACCAGTATTTATTCATTCTATAGAATTCGGTTTTCTTTTATTCTCCTTTTATCAACAGAATTGTTTTTTTAGACTTATTTCTAACTAGCTGAATTATGCTTGACGCAGCCTGGACATACCGTTTGGATGAAACCTGTGTATTCTGACTCTTACTGCAATGAATGATTGTGATACGAATCACGTGACCACTAAATATAATCGCTTCGTGTGCCCTTTATAAGCCCAAGTGTTGTTAGCAGTGCAGTAGTAATAATAATAATTTTATTGCTTTAGCTGTTACATCATACCTTACATCAAGTTTATATTTACAGTTGAGTTTAACAAAAGTAATTATTATAATAACCAGGGAAATCAAGGAAAAAAGTCTTTAATGACCGGACTAAAGCCACGATCTCCCTACTTGATATATACAAGTTATGTAAAAATTGTCAAAGAGTGAAGGTAAATAGTAGGTAGGTCATGCAGTAGATCAACAGTTGTTAGTAGGTATTAGTAGCAATTAGAAAGGGATTGAAAAGTTATATAGTAATTTGAGGGTTTTTTGTATAAGTTAAGCATGTATGTTTTTAGTCTTTTTTTAAACAACTTATAATTGTTAATGTGTTTTAGTTCTTCAGGTAAAAGATTCCAAAAAGTTGGTCCTTGATAGTTGATACTTTGTTTCATTTGTTGTGCTGCAGGCAAGCATGGCTTTATCTGAAATCTATTTCAAGTTTCATAATTACGGATATCAAAATTTATATCTATGATACCAATGTTTCTATTTTGTTTAATGTTTTTAAACATATTTAATCCCGAAGCATATTGATATAATTGTTTTATATTTAAAATATAATGTTTATTAACATCTACTCGCATGTAATTATAAATATTGGGATAAGGCGTATTATTAGTATTAGTATCTAGTTTAAGGTCTAATAATCTAATAAATTTATTCTGGGGTACTTGAAGTTTCTTGATGTTGGTTTGTGTTGTTCGTCCCCAACAGGATAGACAATAGTTAAAGTGTGTATGCAGAAGAGTGCAGTATAACAATTTAAGAGTTTTATAAGTAAGATTATTAAGTACTGGGATAACTACTCCTATGTTTCTAGAGATTTTATTAATTGTTTGTTCTATATGTCGATCCCATTTTAAGTTATGCTGTAATGCTACTCCTAAATAAGTGAAATAATTCGTTATGACAATTTCATTATTATTATAGTAAATAGTTATATCTTGATAGTGATTTAGATTCTGTCTTGTAAAACACATAGCCTTAGTTTTTACTGTATTTACGATAAGTTCATTAGAGATCATCCAGTCGTGAATTTACTTATTTGATTATTATAGAGGTTAATTATTTGTGTACTATCATGTCCTGTGAACAGAATTGTGATTTCGTCAGCATAAAGTGATAGGTATAAGTTTTTCATACTGTAAAAATATCATTTATGTAAATATTAAAAAGTATGAGTCCAAGTATATAACAATGTGGTACTTCAATGATAATTTTTTCCATGGTAATTTATAGTGGTTAATTTGCGTGAACTGTAATCTGTTAGCTGAATACTTTTTAATTAGTTTAGCTGATGTCCCCCCTTATACCTATATTATATAATTTTGTTATGAGAAAATTATGGTTTAGACAATCAAAGGCTTTTGTAAGATCCAGAAAAAGTGCAATTATGAGTTGTTGATTATCTTTTTGTTTTAATATAAAATTTTGTGTTTTTTTCGTACAATATCTTGGAAATACATGAATACAGAAACAATCTCAGTTCATAACACCTCTTTATAAACTACGTTAAACGTCTTTGCACTAGGCTATGAATTGTTTTTTTCTCTGCTGTTTTCTTTTTCCGTTTCCATAGCTCTAGCTACAGCCATGAGTTTCCTCTTTTTGAAGGAACGTAAAAAAACTGAGTTCAACAAACACAGCCGGTACAGTTTTTATGAACCTTAGGTAAAATAATAATTTACTCCAACTCGATGCCGGTAGTGAAACACGGCATATTTCGTAAGAATGACGTACACTTGTCACCGCACCAAGGATTGGAAACACCGATGTAATAGAAACACCCAATTAAAGGAACTTTTGCCTTTTGCGATGCACACGTAACAGTAACATTTTAATGCCGGTGCCAATGACAGCTCACACACATTTAAGGTCACATACGCATTCTTAGGTGTCCCGTAGAAATATCATAATAAATACTTTAGCTCCTAATATGCTCCCCTCCCCTCATGGAACTTCAACTGTAAACCGGCAACTGAGCAACTCGGACGGCAGTAAAAGCTATTGTGGCAAATTTTGAAGCGCCTCCCACGATTTTGCGATGAGTTCTGTGATGCACACATAGAGACATTCTCTTTACTTATCATAAATCGAAAAACACATTCAGTTTCCATTTTTAAGCCAGGACTACAATTTACTGTAAAACACTTAGTTTTGAAAATATATCATCGTAAATTTTCAAAACAATAAAGTCTTTGTTATGAGTTGAACATTCTTCTTATTCGGAGTTTTTGCATGATAACAGGAAGAAGTCGCTAGTAGTAGTACGTTAATGCCCTCGCGTCTGATTAAAAATGTTTCATTGAAGAATTTTACATATAAACACCCAGATCTCTCTCTCTCTTTCTCTCTCTCTCTCTCTGTCTGGAACGCTTGACGTCACAGCAACGTCTGCATTGTTACGCCATCACGTATAAATCAATTCGTGCGTGCTCTCGAGATGTCAAAGTGATTGATTGCCTGCTATATGATAACATGCGATCACTTTTAGATGTCAAGGTGTTCCTGTTCTAATTTAAAAACATTGGATTATCAATAACTCGCGTTCTATTTTGCCGATCTACAAAAATCGAATTGAATTCTTAATATATCAGCAAGTTGAATTTGCACGCCATCACGTTGAGATGTCGCGTGCTAATTCAAAAACATTGGATTATGAATGACTCGAGTTCTGCTTATCCGATCTACAAAATTCGAATTGAAATCTTAACATCACAGCAAGTTGCGTTTGTATATTAATTTAATTTAGCACAATTCAAATATTAATTTGTACGCTTTAATTATTTTTTACTTTTTCAATTTAACTAACTTTCCAAGTTTAGTTCTAATTATATTATACATTTTGAAAAATATCGATCGCCGCCCCTGTGGTGCAGTGGCCTAAGCGATGGCTTCTGATCATTCGTCCGAGATGGGTCCGGGTTCGAATCATGGTGAGGCATGGATGTTGTGTTTGTCTTATGGCGCTGGCTCTCTCCCTTCCCTGGTACCAGTGGCCCTAAATTAGGGACGGGCGACTGCTCATAGCCCATTGAGTTACTCACGGTGATCGTTAAACCTCAAACGAAAAAAAAAAAATCTATCTACCTGTATTTTTAATTGTAATCTACAATAAAAACTGTAATCTCGAGATGTCAAAGTCAGCAAAATTGCATCTAAAAGCAGATGTCGAGAATTTAGATAGTTGCGATTTGTAATACCAGATGTCGTATTATTTTGTAAAAAAGGCTTCGGTATGAAGTTTCAAACTAACCGTCGAATAGGACAGTCTAAAACAAGCCGTGTACGGAATAACAAGTGTGCCGGAGAAAAAGTCATTTAACGCGTCTTTTAAAAAACGGAAATAAATAGCATATAATTTTCAGGTCTAACATGAATGAGTTCTTACGACATAAGTTTTTACTATATTTCTTACAGAAATCCGGCGTCTATTTGATTTGTTTTCAATCTGCTTCAATTAAAAGAATCCATTCCGTTATAGGAAGGGCAACATCCCCTATATATTAATATTTATTTAAAGCTTAAAATAATTTCTACAATTTCTGCCGCTTTCGCGCTGTCTGAGAGTCTCAGTATATAAGGCCCATTTCACACAAGCGGAGTTTTTCCGCCGAAGCAATAAAACCGTCCGGCAGTGCAGTTTTTTAGGATAGCTTTTACACAAGCGATTTTATTGCTAGAACTTATTTAAAAAAACAAAAAAAAAAAAAAAAAAAAAAAAAAAAACAACTCCCGACGTATGCGGGGAACCAAATCTGTGGCTCTTTGTGCAACATCACTTTGTTTCCCACCCCTCTCACAGGAGCGATTGTTTTATTGCCGTAGCGGACGATTGGCTGGCCGCCTGTGTGAACATCTTGCCTCGAACTTAAGTTTCTCTAAATTTGGACGGTATTTTCGTTGTCCGGTTTGTAGCGAACCCCGCAGAAGTTGAGCGGCTACCGCGTCGGAATTTCTACTGCTTCCGCTCGTCTGAAAGTCTCGATATAACTCTACAGTCGGCTTTAAAACAAGCGGTAGGACAGCCGGGTGATTTATTGCTTCGGCAGAAAGAGTCCGCTTGTGTGAAACGGGCCAAAGTGTGGGAAAGCTGCTGGTCTTCAAGACTATTGAATGCATTTTGTGTAGGCCGAATCACATACTTTAATCATAAGTGTTTCTAAATTTTGCATCGCAACTTGCTGCCGATGCGCGAGAAAATGCTGGATTTATGAAATTGTTAATTATTTTGAGGCACCTTCCCATTTGTATTTTAAATTGAAATTCATGAGACGTTAGTGCGAACTCAAAACGAAACATAACATTAAAACTGAAAACTTTACTCGTCAGTGAAACATAATTCATTCCGGTTTGATACGAACAAGATTTCTGCAACCAAAAATCGCCCAGTTCAAAAATACACACAGCTGAAGCGGGTATCGTTCACTTGACCGAAAGGTCACTTGAGACCGAAAATCACTTCGCCGAAAATCACTTGATCGAAAGGTACATTTCACCGAAGGGTCACTTGACCGAAAAGTTCATTTCACCGAAAGATCACTTCACCTAAAAGTTCATTTCATCGAAAGGACACTTGATCGAAAAGTTCATTTCACCGAAAGATTACTTTACCTAAAAGTTCATTATATCGAAAGATCATTTCACCGAATGGTCAGTTTATCGAAAACTTAGAATTTTGTTGTTATAGATCTGTTGGAGTATGGTGCTGGTTTTTAAAAAACTGGTCACCTAAACATTATTGGATTGTATAAAAAATACACTTTTAATTTCTTTTAAACACCTCCCCATAAGTAGGTTTTTCGAAATATAACATTAATTATAAGTCATAGATAGACCTGTGCCTTTTTGCCAAATTTTAATCCCCCGAGCTCATATTCATGAAGTTTACATAACAACTCAAGTTAATGAGTTGTTATGTAAACACTTATTCAGACAAAAAAAAAAAAAAATCAGTTTTAGGGCCCTTGGCCTCGGTTTAGGCCTTTTTAGAACATTTTAATCGTGCGTGCTCATATTCATAAGGTTTACGTAAAATGTCCAGCTAATAATGTTGCACATTTATTCAGGCAAAAAAGAATCAATTTTTGGGCCCTAGGCCTCGGCTTAGGCCTTTTTAGAAAATATTAACCGTGCGTGCTCATGTTTATAAGGTTTACATAAAAACTAAAGTTAATGATGTTGTACTCTTATTCAGGCCAAAAGAATCAGTCTTAAAGCCCTTGGCCTCGTTTTAGGCCTTTTTAGAAAATTTTAATCCTGCGTGCTCATATTTATAAGGTTTACATAAAATGTCAAGTTAATAATGTCGCACATTTATTGAGGCAAAAAAGAATCAATATTAGGGCCATAGGCCTCGCTTAGGCCTTTTAGCAAATTTTAATCGTGCTTGCTCATGTTCATAAGCTTTACATAAATAGTAAAGTTAATAATGTTACACATTTTTTCAGGCAAAAAGAATCAATTTTAGGGCCCTAGGTCTCAGCTTAGGCCTTTTTAGAACAGTTTAATTGTGCTTGCTCATGTTCATAAGCTTTACATAAAAAGTCAAGTTAATAATGTTGCAATTTTTTTCAGGCAAAAAGAATCAATTTTAAGGTCATAGGCCTCAGCTTAGGCCTTTTTAGAATATAATAACGGTACGTGCTCATGTTCATAGGTTCACCTAAAAACTCAAGTTAATGATGTTGCACACTTTTCAGGCTAAAAGAATCAAGTTTAGGGCTCTAGGCCTCGGCTTAGGCCTTTTTAGCAGATTTTAAACGTGCGTGCTCATATTCATAAGGTTTACATAACAACTCAAGTTAATGATGTTGTACACTTATTCAGGCCAAAAGAAGCAGTCTTAAAGCCCTAGGTCTCGGCTTAGGCCTTTTTAGAAAATTGTAATCGTGCGTGCTCATATTTATAAGGTTTACATAAAATGTCAAGTTAATAATGTCGCCCATTTATTCAGGCAAAAAAGAATCAATATTAGGGCCGTAGGCCTCGCTTAGGACCTTTTTAGCAAATTTTAATCGTGCTTGCTCATGTTCATAAGCTTTACATAAAAAGTAAAGTTAATAATGTTACACATTTTTCTGGCAAAAATAATCAATTTTATTGCCCTTAGGCCTTTTTTTTTTTTTTTAGCTTAGGCGTTTTTAGAAAATTCTAATCTTGCTTGTTCATAAGTTTACATAAAATGTCAAGTTAAAAAAATCAAGAGGGGGGGGGTTAAAGATTGCCGTTTCTGGGCATATATTGAGAACTGAATTGGGAACTCCAAACGCATTTCGTGAAAACGGTCCATGTAAGCCAAGCGAGGCGAGAATTGCACTTTAATTTGAAGAAAAAATTGCCGAGGATCCGAGGTACACCTAGTTTTGGGAGGGTGTACCCCCAACTTCCGTAATATTATGTTCGGGGCCGCTGGAGTCTGTCAGTGTATCCAGGATGTTCCCCTTGAAGCGTCCGCGAGGTCCGTCATCTTGGGGAGGGGGGGGGGTTGGCTTTCCCCCAAAATGTTAAAATGGACGTAGAGCTGTAAACATTAGACCCATGCTTTATATAATGATTCTGTACACGACCACGAATTTTCAGGAATGTGGAGTGAAACTGAACCCCCCCCCCCCGTTTCCAAGAGCTCTTCAGGGGTAACATCGAGGATACACTGATGACCGACTCCAGAGGTCCAGAATATAAAATTACGGAAGTTGGGGGTAGAGCCCTCAAAACCAAGCACCTCGTATCCCTTTTACAGACTTCACCAAATTTCTGGGGGAGGGGGAAGGCATACATAGTTTGGCACTAAACACAACATGAAGCATAGAAATTGCGAGCAAATCCCTTACCTTGAACACCTGTCTGCGCTCTTAGAAACTTGGGGGAGGGTGAATTCGTCCCACCCTCCTGAAAATTCGTGATCGTGTACAGAATCATTATATAAAGCAAGGTTCTAATGTTTACAGCTCTACGTCCATTTTAACATTTTGGGGGAAAGCCCCCTCCCAAAGCTCACGGACTTCGCAGACACTTCAAGGGGAACATCCTGGATACACTGACAGACTCCAGCGTACAACTGGCACAGAATATAATACTACGGAAGTTCGGGGTACAGTTCCCTCAAACCAAGTGTACCTCGGATCATCGGCAATTAATTTCTTCAAATTAAAGCACAATTCTCGCTTGGCTTACATGGAACGTTTTCGCGAAATTCGTTTAGAGTTCCTAAAAAGGCCTAAGCCGAGGCTTAGGGCCCTAAAATTGAATCTTTTTTGTCTCAATAAATGTGCAACATTATTAACTTGACTTTTTGCGTAAACCTTATAAATATGAGCACGCACGATTAAAATTTGCTAAAAAGGCCTATGCGGAGGCCTAGGGCCCTAAAATTTATTCTTTTTGCCTGAATAAATGTGCGACATTATTAAGATGACATTTTATGTAAACCTTATAAATATGAGCAAGCAGGATTAAAATTTTCTAAAAAGGCCTAAGCCGAGGCCTAGGGCTTTAAAGACTGATTCTTTTGGCCTGAATAAGTGTACAACATCATTAACTTGAGTTGTTATGTAAACGTTATGAACATGAGCACGCACGGTTAAAATTTGCTAAAAAGGCCTAAGCGAGGCCTACGGCCCTAATATTGATTCTTTTTTGCCTGAATAAATGTGCAACATTATTAACTTAACTTTCTGCGTAAACCTTATAAATATGAGCACGCACGATTAAAATTTGCTAAAAAGGCCTATGCGGAGGCCTAGGGCCCTAAAATTTATTCTTTTTGCCTGAATAAATGTGCGACATTATTAAGTTGACATTTTATGTAAACCTTATAAATATGAGCAAGCAGGATTAAAATTTTCTAAAAAGGCCTAAGCCGAGGCCTAGGGCTTTAAAGACTGATTCTTTTGGATTGAATAAGTGTACAACATCATTAACTTGAGTTGTTATGTAAACGTTATGAACATGAGCACGCACGGTTAAAATTTGCTAAAAAGGCCTAAGCGAGGCCTACGGCCCTAATATTGATTCTTTTTGCCTGAATAAATGTGCAACATTATTAACTTAACTTTTTGCGTAAACCTTATAAATATGAGCACGCACGATTAAAATTTGCTAAAAAGGCCTAAGCGAGGCCTACGGCACTAATATTGATTCTTTTTGCCTGAATAAATGTGCGACATTATTAACTTGACATTTTATGTAAACCTTATAAATATGAGCATGCAGGATTAAAATTTTCTAAAAGGGCCTAAGCCGAGGCCGTGGGCTTTATGACTGATTCTTTTGGCCTAAATAAGTGTACAACATCATTAACTTGAGTTGTTATGTAAACCTTATGAACATGAGCACGCACGGTTAAAATTTGCTAAAAAGGCCTAAGCGAGGCCTACGGCCCTAATATTGATTCTTTTTTGCCTGAATAAATGTGCAACGTTATTAACTTGACTTTTCATGTAAACTATTTATGAACATGAGGACTGAACATGATTTTTATGAAAAACGTATGAACCTGATAAAACTTGCTAAAAAGGCCTAGGCCGAGGCATAGGGACTTAAAATTAATTATTTTTGCCTTAAAACTAAATCTTTGCGTTCTCTGTGACACGGAGAAATCAAAAGTGCAATTTGAGTATGATCCCCTAACGTTTCGGTGGTCTGTCTGTCAAACTTGCACCATGCTTCAACAGATCCTGTAATGAAATCTAGCGTTTTCGATAAACTGACCCTTCGGTGAAATGACCTTTCGATGAAATGAACTTTTAGGTAAAGAGACCTTTCGGTGAAATGAACTTTTCGATCAAGTGACCCTTCGGTGAAATGTACCTTTCGATCAAGTGACCCTTCGGTGAAATGAACGCTTCGATCAAGTGATCTTTCGGTGAAACAATTTTTTCGGTGAAGTGATTTTCGGTCAAGTGACCCTTCGGTGAAGTAAACGTCGGGCAAATGAACCAGACCCAGCTGAAGCTGCATGAAACTCTGTAGGGTATTATGTAAACAACATCAAATTATCACACTTTGTGGCTTCACGGTTAAGATACTCAGGATATCTCCAGAGAGAAGTCTTTTTGTAACCTCCTTGGTTTCAATGGACTACAAGGCTGCGATCAGTTCAGTTTCTAGTGGAGAGGGGAATACACAAACAATAGATTTTGCGTTATGCAGGTAAAACTCCAAACTGAATTCAGGACACTTTAGTACGGAATGAAAAAGGCCCGACTGCGTTGGACAGGGGGTGGGGAGGGCTGCGTCCGCTACAAGAATAGCAAACCACCCGTGCTTTATCTTAGACTCGAACCAGGGCCCACTCGGATTAATGATTAATGGCTAGATGCCAGCTCTTCGACCACTGCGCCACCGGAAACTTACAAAGTTTAATGGTTTATATACTCCAATTATGCATCGTATATTTAACGGTCTTGGAAACAAGAAACACACACACACACACACACACACACACACACACACACAATATATTTCTACTGTTACATTTTTATTTGTCATTTTCTAAATACTGCTTTCCTGAAAAAAAAATTATGAAAATACATTCTTTGCAAAAAAAAAAAAAAAAAAAAAAAAAAAAGGAAAGAAAAAAAAAAGGTAGCACCCAGAAGGAATCTTCGAATCGATATGAAAATTGGGATTCCAGAGCAGTTGGGTCCTTTATTCAGATAAAACAGCTGTACGAGTGGAACAAGTCAGTACGTTGCAGCACCACCTCTGGCTCGGATACAAGCAGTTACTCGGCGTGGCATATATGCATACAGTTCACGGTTACTGGGCTGAGGTATAGTCTGCCAGGTAGTGTCCAAATTGCGGGCCAGTTCGCCGACATGGGTGTAGGCGGCGTCCCATCCTGTCCCGAACATGTTCGATCGGCGAGAGGTCATGCTATTGGATAGGCCATGAATGGGTGTTGACATTATGGATGAAGGCCTGGGAGATCCGTGCCATGTGTGACCGGGCTTTATATTGTTGAAAAATTTCTCAGTGATGCTGCGACAGGAATGGCAACACAACAGGTCGTAGAATGTCGTCGACGTACCATTGAGCCGTGAGGGTGGTACGGAGAACTATCAAGGGTGTCCGGCTGTCGTAGGAAATGGCTCCCCAGACAGTCACTCCCGATGTGCTAGCCGCGTGTCGTTCATCATGACGGTAAAGGCAGGATCTGGCCCGTTCGTTTTCAGACACGCATGCGCTTGTCATAGGCGTCAAGTGAGAACCATGACTCATCACTGAAGACATCCCGACGCCACTGGACACTATCTCATGTTGATCGGGCCCAACAACACTGTAACCGGTGCCAACGATGCTTGCTGGTCAGTGGTAGGAGGCGGAGTGGCTTCCTCGAATGTTCTCCTCGTGCCGCAAGTCGTCCGACCGTTTCCGTTCCTGTAGACGACGCAACATGGCCACGGATTATTGAGAGCTACGAATTCGGTTCTGTTCATGCGGCTCTCAGAATCTCTCGATCCTGGCGTTCTGTCGTTGCCCTCAGCCGTACACTTCCCGCTTGACGTTGGGTTCTGTCCTTCTCGACCCACTGGCGCCAACAACGTTTCGATTAACGCGTTTCTCCGATCCCAATGCCAAGCGATACGGGGATTTGACCAACCGAACACTCTCAGTCCAGTTATACGTCCTTTCTGAAACTCGCTCAGATGCTCGTAGTGTGCACGGATCCGACGTCGAGGCATCCTCACAGTCCGTGGAGGTTAATGCAACCGCAAGCCGATGTCACAGTTGTCACTACGTGCGAGCTATGCTCTTGATATACCCTCATCGATGCGGGGTTCCCATGCGCTGTAGCGCACCATTATTTAGTCACTGGTCGTTATTTTTTAATCATTTAAATATTCGGCTCTGCGGTACTTGCACGCAGAGTTTCACCAGGATCGAACAAATTTCTCGGGGGTACTTCGTTTCTTTTGGCAAAGAGTGCATATTTCGCATGAATATGAAAGAAAGTTCTGAAGCCGAATTTTTTGTTAGGTACCAAAAATATTTTACCGTATTTTGTCATGGTGTCTCGCAAAAAAAATGGATTGGAAAAAAGAACTTTTGCGTCACCCACAGCTATACTGAGAAATCTTACGACGAAAAAATTACACGAAATAAATTGGAAAACGTTTTATAATGTTTATCAAAGCAATAAGACTGTTCTAATCGGTGTGAGATGCTGTGATATTATGTATCGTATTCGAAAAGACAAGGACACACTTTAAGATAATGTACACCTCTCGGCACAGAAAATGCCACAACATGAAGCATTTGTTGGAGTGCCATGAAAATTAGTGTGTGTACATGTCAACAGTTGGATTATGTAACTGACATGACAAGCAAGAGAGATAAAAGGGCAAAACGGCACGGTTTAGCTAAGTCTGGTCTTCCTGACATGGACGTGTGAAGAAGCACTCCATCGCAGAGATCTCGGTGGTGTAAGCACGTGTAAGAAGTGAGATTGCCTGGGAGACATCATCGGGGATCCTACAGTTACACGGACACTTTTACCAGACGCTTCATCATAGGGATATGTACGGTGGGTTGGTCATTGCGTTGCATCGCGGTGGAAACGCATAGGGACGCAACAACTATTAGCTGTATGTGGTGACAGTGGTTTGGGACGCAACAACTATCGGCTATATGCGGTTACAGTGGTTTGGGACGCAACAACTATCGGCTGTATGTGGTGACAGTGGTTTAGGACGCAACAGCTATCGGCCATATGCGGTTACAGTGGTTTGGGACGCAACAACTACAGGCTATATGCAGTTACAGCGGTCTGGGACGCAACAACTATCGGCTATATGCGGTTACAGTGGTTTGGGACACAACAACTATTAGCTATATGCTGTAACAATGGTTTTGGACGCAACGACTATAGGTTATATGCGGTTACAGTGGTTTGGGACGCAACAACTATCAGCTATATGCGGTTACTGTGGTTTGGGGCGCAACAACGATCGGCTATATGCTGTTACAATGTTTGGGACGCAACAACGATCGGCTATATGTTGTTACAATGTTTGGGACGCAACAACTATAGGCTATATGCAGTTACAATGGTTTTGGACGCAACAACTATAGGTTATATGCAGTTACAGTGGTCTGGGACGCAACAACTATCGGCTAGATGCGGTTACAGTGGGCTGGGACGCAACAACTATCGGCTGTATGTGGTGACAATGGTTTAGGAAGCAACAGCCATCGGCCATATGCGGTTACAGTGGTTTGGGACCCAACAACTATCGGCTATATGTGGTGAGAGTGGTTTGAGGAAGAACACGTTCGTTGCCCGATTGCCGCGTTCGACGGCAAGCCATAGCAGCCTCACAATCCGCAACACATGACATTTAACGAGGTGAATAAGCAACTTTGGAAGACCCTCATCGATACGGACTGTGATTCGCAGATTAGATGAGGCAGGTTTGTTCTCTCGCCAGCCATTGCGACGACAGCCAATCCCCGCGGAGCGCATCGTCGGGCAAGGTTGCAGGGGTGCCGTACCAGGTATGAGTGTGAATAGGACCATGAGGTGTTCAGCGACGATTCTCGCTTCTGTCTCAGTGCCAACGATCGCCGATTGAGAATCTGGAGACCACGTGGTCACCGTACGGATCTTGCTGTCGCCCGTGAGCGTCACACGTGCTCCTCAGCCTGGGGTCATGATTTGGAGCACTGCCAATTTGAACAGCAGCTCACCTCTCGTACGCACAGTTTGTACAATGACGGCACGACGATGAGTAGATGAGGTGTTACAGGTAATTTTGTTGCTGCATGTCCATGGTATCTCTGACGCCTACTTTAAAAAAGATAATGCCCACCCGCACACTGCAAACATCAGCAGACAGTGTTTATACGATGTCCAGGTGCTTTCCTAGTCACAAGGGACTTTTCTGATTAGATGCCACGCCATGTTGCCAAATGGATAGCCTAGCGTGGCGGTCATACGATCAACTGACTTAGACTGCATCATACTGTTTCCTCGCCCACTGCATACATGTAATCCCTCAGAAATTACATCGCTCCTTTCCTACCTACTTGTCTACATGTTTGGTTGTCATTTTGTCTATTTCTTCATGACGTGGCACTTTCTATGTCGAGCAGTGCATGTTTGCTGTTTTACCTTCAGACGAGCTAAAAATCGGAAAGCATCTTGCGCTTTTGTTAGACCCAAAATTCGTCATGGTAAGCATATTTTAAAAATAGCGCTGCTTACGCTGAGGCGCATTGGTCTAAGCCCTGACTTCAGACCCTTCGTCTGGGGTGGGTTAGGGTACGAATCCCGGTGATGCATGGATGTTGTGTTTGTCTTGCGGCACTGTCGGTTTCCCGTCCCTGGAACCCGTGGTTCTAAATTAGGAGGGCCGACTGATTATAAACCACTGAGTTGCTCACGGTGATTGTTACACACCCCCCCCAAAAAAAAAAAAAAAAAGATAAAGCGCAGTTGGCCGCCTCGGTGGCGCAGTGGTCTAAGCGATGGCCTCTGATCATTCGTCCGTAAGGGGTCCGGGTTCGAATCCCGGTGAGGCATGGATGTTGTGTTTGTATTACGGCACTGGCTCTCTCCCTTCCCTGGAACCAGTGACCCTAAATTAGGGCGGGCGACTACTTATAGCCCATTGAGTTGCTCACGGTGGTCGTTAAACCTCCAATCAAAAGGAAAAAAAAAAAAAAAGCGCAGTTGGCCTTTCTTTTTTTTTTTTTTTTTTTTTGATTGGAGGTTTAACGACCACCGTGAGCAACTCAATGGGCTATAAGCAGTCGCCCGTCCCTAATTTAGGGTCACTGGTTCCAGGGAAGGGAGAGAGCCAATGCCGCAAGACAAACACAACATCCATGCCTGACCGGGATTCGAACTCGGACCCCTTACGGACGAATGATCAGAGGCCAGTGCCTTAGACCACTGCGTCACTGGGCGGCAGCCTTTCTTTTCCTTTTCTTCCTTATAAGGCAAGCTAAAAATCGTGAACACACTTAAGTTGTTCATGACAGTACTTATCCTATGCGGTTTATTTGCGAAAATATTACTTGCCTTCAATATGTTTTTCAAAGAAAGCTATTCACCAAAATCATAAGCTGTTGTTGTTCGTTGTTCTCTGAACATCAATTTTGTTGAATCTGTGAAGATACTGCAAGATTATTATTTCTGTTTTTCTGAAGAAGTGCAACAAATCATAGAACCATTGTATCCTATTTTGTGCCAAATTTCACGAATAACATTAACTTATCCCTTTTTTACAGCCTAAATACAGAACGTCTTTTCAATCGGTGTTCTTTCCATCACACATAACATACCACGCGCTAATTTTCTTTATTTATTGTTCATAATCAGAATGCAATATTGTTCGTTTTCTATCTCCTTGTACAATGGATAATGAAATACACATTTGGAAGATGTGAATCGGTTTATTGGTGTAAATATTTCAACTAGCGAATCCTCTGATGGTTATATTCAATAGTTACAAATAAATTTCTATTTGGTGTGCAACTTAATTCTCGGTCCCTAACCGCAAGCGATCATAGAACATCGGCAAATGCAAATAGCTGTGTGCGATAATGGCTGATTGCAGCGTCATCCAACAGCTTTCCAGGCAAACACCGTAACCGCTCACCGCTGTAGTGACAGAAGGGACGAAAGTTGACGGTGAAAGCAATGTCGTTCGAGAAGTAAAATTTGAGTCAATGCCCTTTTTTCGCGTTTCAACTGAAAACAAGTGCCGCGGAAGCCCAGCAAATGATCTGTGCTGCTTTGGGTGAGGCTGCTGTGTCCTACAGTACGTGTAAGAAGTGGCCCCAGCGGTTTCAGCAGGAAAATTTCGATCTCCGTGATGCAGAACGTCCTGGACAGCCACAGAAAGTTGACGATGAGGTAACTGGAACAACTGTTGGGCGCGGATCCCTGTCGTACACAGTAAGAGATCGCCCCGGAACTCGGAGTAACACGGCAAGCCATTGCAAAGCGCTTACAGAAGCTTGGACGGATTTACATTGAGGGCCGTTGGACCAACTCACAGCTGCCAAGAAGTCTAGGCGCTACGATGTTGCTGTGTCCTTGCTCTCCAGATTCAAGAAGAAGGATTTCCTCCACAAGATTTTGACCTGTTATGAGAAGTTGATCCTCTACGATAATCCTAAGCTGCGCAAATCGTGGGTTTATCCAGGTCATCCTACCACCAGTACCGCCAAACCGAATATCCATGCCAGGAAGTTGTTGCTGTGCATATGTTGGGATCAGCGCGGTGTCTTACACACTATGAGTTGTTCAAACCTGGTGAAACAAACGGTCAATGCTGAGCGTTATTGTCAGCAACTCATTCGTGTGAGTGACGCACTGGAGGCAAAAAGGCCATACACCGGCAAAGGGCAGAAAGTTGGTCCTGTTGCTTCAGGATAACGCGCGTCCTGACACCGCGAAAACGACTTTAAACACGATCACCGACTTAGGATGGGAGATTTTGTCCCACCCGGCGTATTCTCCAGACTTCGCCCCGTCGGATTATCACCTCTTTCGCTCCCTGCAACATCACCTGAGTGATACGCACTTTATTTCTGTCGAGGAGGTCCACACAAGTATTGATGACTTTATCAACTCGAAACAGATCTCTTTTTTCCGAAGTGGCATTCGGCAGCTCCCTGATCGATGGCTCAAATGTATCCAACACGACGGGGATTATTTCCCAGATTAGGTACGTATTCGATTTGCTATAATTTGCTCTCAACGTATCGTGCCTGTGCCCGAGAATTAAGTTGCACACCTAATACTTATGGATCTAAATACCCTTACGTGCCTTATAATCCATAACTGATACAAAGCACATTATTGGTGTGTCAATTCACTTTCTTTGTGGACACCCTGATGAGTCCCAACCAGGTCGCGATTCTTCCAACTACACTGAAGAGCAATGGAATAAGAGACAGCTGGGGTTATGCAAATGTGGCGCTGTGGGCGGCCCTGTAAACGGAAATGACGTGACGTATACAGTGATCCAACAATATAAGGAGTGATTCACTTTCTTTGTGGACACCCTAATGAGTCTCAACCATGTCGCGATTTTTCCAACTACACTGAAGAGCAATTGAATTAGAGACCGCTAGCGTTATGCAAATGTGGCGCGGTGGGCGGCCCTGTAAACGGAAACGACATGACGTATGCAACGATCCGACAATACAAGGAGTGATGCGACGGGAATCAGTTAGAGTCGGACGCAGTATGGGTAAGACGAAGGATCTAAGCGCATTTGATAGTGGGCAAATTGTCGGCGCCCGACGAATGGGTCACTACATCTCGGAAGTCGTGCAGGCACTGGGATTTTCACGAGCCACTGAGTCACGGGTGCACCGTGAGTACATCGAGTCCGGTAAAACCATCCCTGCAAGGGCCAACTGCCGTGGACAACAGCGTGTGGATGAGCGGGGTCATCGTCGGATAGATCGCATTGTAACAGCAGATAGACGGGCCACAGTGCAATTAATCACTCGGCAATTTAACGCTGGTGCACAAAAACGTGTAAGCAGCCACACCCTCCAGAACCACCATCTCCACGCTATGTGGTACAGAAGTCATCGTCCCACGAGGGTACCGCTGCTGACCGCACATCACAGGGTGCAAAGATTAGCATGGGCGCGGGAACATCGCCCCCTAGACATGTGGAAAAATGTTGTCTGGACTGATGAGTCGAGATTCACGTTGGTACATGCGGATGGCAGGATACGAGTACAGCGCAAACCACATTTAGTGATAGATCCTTCTTGCCAGCAGGGCACTCTTCAAGCTGGTGGATGTGGCATTCTCGTCTGGGGACTGTTTACGTGGACTGAAATGGGACCCCTGGTATGTGTGACATCGTCCCTCACAGGTCAACGTTACCGGGATATCCTGGACGACCATTTGCTCCCGTTTGTGCGTCTTCAATATCCCACTGGGGACCTCATCCTGCAACAAGAAAATGCACCGTGCATCGCTCCCGAATTGTATCCGAATGGTTGGATGAACACTCCACCGACGTGACCTCGCTTCCTTGGCCAGCTAGGTCACCTGACCTCAATCCCATCGAGCACATCTGGGATGCCAACGAGAGAGATGTACGAGGCTCTGATTCTCCTCCATTAAATCTTCGTGAACTGTGGGAGCTTGTTCAGGGGTCGTGGATCTGTATGGCTTCCCAACGCTTCTGGTGTCTTGTCGAGTCTATGCCGAGACGAATCGCCGCCGTCATCATAACGAAAGGTGGTACTACACGTTACTAGACAGGTATCTCTAATTCAATTGCTCTTCAGTGTATAACTTCATTGTTAGGTGAAACATAATGCTATTTAGATCCATAAGTAGATATTTCTTTGTAACTATAGAATTTTCGGTGTGAATAATCAATGTATTACCCGGAAACACAAATTTTTGGGTTCATATAAGATAGTTACTGGTTATAATCAAATTAATCAGAAACTTGAAACTTTGTCTTTCTGGTTGGTGTTGTGGTTAACATACTCAGGTTCGATTCCTGCTCCAGGACGACGAAATTTTCAAGTTTTCTGATATTTTCTGACTTTACCATCTATGTCATAAACGGATTCACATCTTCCAAATTTGTATCCCGTATTTTATTTCTTTGATAAAGAAATAATTTATATTTTTTCCAGTGGAAATTGTAGAAAAATAAAAACACTCATTTCACGAGAATAAATAACACATTTATTAAATAATTCTTTCATTCCATACACTAAAGATTTAAATTAAATAAGTGATATTTGTCTAAATTTCTCTTTACAGGTACTTAAGTTATAAAAACAGATATTAGCTTGAAGGGAAAAAAAATTGGTTTAAAAAGTCCGTTTTTTCCTGCTTTATAGATTTAGAAAAATAAAATGGAATAGATGGAAAGCAGATATATTTTGAGCAACCACCAAATCGGACTTGGCATGTTGTTGTTTTGTACATTGCTGAGATAAAAATAATTTTTGCATTGATTGAAGTTTTTACGGGATTTAACATAAGAGATCGCAGGAAAACAACGGACAAAATGTAAAAAAAAAAAAAAAAAAAAAAGAAAAGAAAATGTAAACAGAAGTGGTAGAATTGAGAGACGGAGGTAACAGAAATTGAAAGATAACGATAACACTAAATAAGATATGGTTTTGCCACTTTCTTTGGCACAAACATTCACTTGGAAGTCCTATAATTTACGATACATTAGTTTCATTTGGAACACTTGCTTGAATTTGAGCAGGAACGTTTCATTCCGTAATAACTTTACTATTTCCTTTCCAATTGCTTCCATCAGTATCTACAACAACCTGAAGATTACTAAGGAGCCTGAAATAAAGAAAAACTGAGCATTATTTATGTTCTTTATTCAACAAATATAAAAACATTAGTTTCATTAGAAAGAAATCTATTGAATCTTATTGCAACGTAAAAATGTATCACTCGACTTCATTGCTGAATAACAATAATTCCTTGAAAGAACTCCCACCCGCTTATCAAACTGAAACACCAATTACTTTGTGAGCGTTTATATCCAGAAAGGAATATTCAATACAATATGTCATCCGCTTTTTCTTTATTTTCAGGTGCTATCCAATCATGTAAATTTTACTATAGAAGTAAAGGAATCAACTGCTTTGATGGCTTTAAACGCTTTGGCGTCAACTAAAAGGCTCTTAATGGATGTTATGCAAATGCTCACATCCAGTGGGTGCACATGGAACATTAAAACCAGGGCCGACGCTACGGGTGCGCTAGGGTGGACTTCAGCACACCCAACTTTTCTTTGAGCACACAATTTAGCCCCTCCCCCCCCTTCAACTTTTCTTTGCGTTTACCCTTTATCATCCCCCTCCCCCTAAAGATTTAAGTAGTTAGTACGCATGGCGTATGCAGCCATCTAAGATTTTAGGGAACTTGGATAAATGTATCAGAATTTTTGGAATTTAGAGAATTTTCGTTAGGGGGAGGGGGGTATAAGGTAAGTAAGAAAACTTACCTTATAGCCCTTCAATGTATTCCCCTCCCTTCCTAATGACAGCTTACCAGGGGTGAGGTAGGTACTGGATGCCCCTATCTATGTTCAGCTGTCGGGTCACGTCCAATAACAGTTCGTCCAGCGATTCGTATCGGATGCCACGTAGCCGAATTTTTAACTTTGGGTAAAGATCAAAGTCGGGTGGACTGAGATCAGAGCTGTATGGTGGGTGGGATGAAATTCCGCAGCCATATTTCGATAAAAGTCCCCATACCGAAGCTGCACCATTGGACGATGCATTGTCATGCAGCAAGATCGCTCCCGCTTCCAACAAGTTGGGGTGATTTTGACGAATTTTCGTTCTGAAGATTTTCCTAGGAAAGTCACGATAACATTGTGCGTTGGCATTTTATCCTTCCGGTACTCGATCGGAAACCACAACACCCTGGGTATCGTACGCAAAAATCATCATTTGGATTGTTGCCGACGACACTCTGAGAGAAGTGTGGGGAACTTGGATCCCTCCATTCCGCTGAGTGTGACTTCAGTTCCGGCTCAGAGTCACGGGTCCAAGTCTCATCAATTACGACATTTCTGTTCAGGTAGATGTCGTCCTCCCTTTCGAACCTGTGGAGCTGATCCTGTGCGATGCCCACTCTGCCTGTCTTCTGCTCGGAGGTGAATTGGTAGGGCACTAAAGACGCGGCGATTTTTCTTTTTCCCAGTGACTCGGTCAAAATCCGGTGAACAGACATGATGGACAAATTTGCCTGATGAGGAATCTCCTCGACTGTCAAACGGCGATTCTCTTCGAGAAGCGTCGCAACAATGGTGACAGATATTTTGTCTGTCACCGCTTGAGGTCGACCTGAGCGGTGATCATCTTCGATCTGCTTCGGCCCTTTCGAAAGCGCGATGCCCAGCGAGAAACAGTGCTTCGATCAAGAGTTCTTTCCCCACAAACTTTTTGCACGGCAGTGTGGATCTGTTTTGGAGTTTTTCTCCGCCGAGTTTCTATTTTCACGTACGAGATCTGGTCTAACGCCGTGACTCGACCTGAGAAGCTGCACGCTTCCATTTCCAAATCCTCCCACGTCCACACAGCAGATGATAGCGCGTCGTTCTGACACCACTGCGTTTGACGAGAGTCTGACGTTGACATGACGCAAATCATTTTCCAGATTGCATCATCCGCTTTCGTTCTAGATTAACGTGTGCAGAACTTTTGTTACGGCCCTCGTATAAAATGAATTTTTTGTTGAACTTTGTGTTGCACTATTCTGTTAAATGGCGTGAATCTTCTAAGTGATGTCTAAGAGAGTAGAAAGAAATTCCTAGTCAGGTTACGAACCAAAATTCAAAAACTCGCTTATGACAGCAAATTTTAACGAAAGACGAAAAAAAAAAAGTGGCATAAGTGAGCTAAAATTACAAAGGAATAGTAAATTATTAAAGCTAATGGAGGTTCGTGTCCATGGTTCCCAGTACTATGTACACGAGATAATTACTACGTACAATATGTACCTAAAAAAAACGTCTTATTTTACCAAGGGGTAAATCATCAGTGTTATGCAAAATCTGTAAGAACTGAATTATTTGTACAAATTGCAGCCAAGCACTTCAAAATCTTTGAAGTACGATCCTTAGCCTCCCCAATAGCCCCCTCCCCTACCTCCAGTTCCGAGCTGCTGGCGTGGTCACTGATTAAAACCCGGCTATGAAAGAGGATGACGGAATTCTCACTGTGCGTTAGCATTTGGGGAGTAAAATTCGATCCCGTAATTAATTGCATGTACCCAAGATACGACAAAAGAAATTTAATGAGAGCTTCAGATTAAATTCCTTTTAGGCATCTGTAACTACTTAAAAGGAAATACACTGCTGGACAATTGCTAAGGACGGATCATAAACGGCTATATAGCGCATAAAAAGTAAGTGTGTTTGGATGCCAAGTGAAATAAAATAATGTCAGAATGCCAGGACATTACAAGAAAGACAATTTATTGTGCTCTGAAATCCAGAAGGCTTTGGAACGTGTTCAAGGGGCAAACAGGCCATTTTGTGCAGAATACGTAAACGTGAAAAAAATGCAATTACCGTCCGCAGGCGTTCCGGCGTAAGATGTCAATACGGGATATGGCCACCATGGAAGGCGATGCAAGATTCCACACGTCGTGTCATGCTTTGCACAACATTATCAAGCAGCTGTTGGGGTAATTTATCCCATTCCTCTGTCAGTGCACGGATGAGGGTGTCCTTGTTTATTGGAGGGCATTGGCGACCAGCAAGACTCCTCCCCAAAGCATCCCACACATTTTCAATGGGATTCAGATCTGGAGAACCTGCTGGCCATATGAGGCGTTGAATATCCTCGCTCTCAAGACACTCCTGGACAGCTACTGTTCGATGACATGTTGCGTTGTCGTCCATGAAACTGAATCTATTACCGACAGCATCACGGAACATGCGAACATGAGGTAGCAGAACATCATTAATGTATCGTTGGCCAGTCATAGTCCCAGTTGGAAGCACATAGAGGGACGTGCGGCCATTGATCATGATGCCAGCCCATACCATGACACTACAGGTCGGATATCGGTCCCTTTGCTGTATGTTTGTTGGACAATATGCAGTACCACTATCACGCCAGATCAGTTGTCGTCGACAATCAGACGATAGACTGTATCTACTCTCATCTGAGAAGAGGACACCAGACCAGTCGTTATCAGTCCAATTGCGATGTTGATGGTACCATTGCAAACGGGCGGTACGGTGACGTCTGGACAATGGGATGCACACAACAGGACGGCGGGTGTATAGTCCTCCTTCGTGCAAACGTCTGGCGACAGTTTTTCGGGAGATCCGCTTGCCAGTAGCAGCCATAAACTGATTTTCTACCTCACTAGCTGTGCTGCGCCGGTGTCTTTTTGTTGATAGCACTATGTACCGATCTTTTGCAGGTGTCGTACTGCGAACACGACCACCCCTGTGACGTTTGCTACACTCTCCATTTGTTTGAAATGATTTCCAAAGCCTTGAAACAACACTGTGGCTGACGTCGAACTCCCTGGCAACATCTGTTATTTTTCGCCCTTCTTCAATCTTGCCAATAATACGGCTACGCGTAAAATCATCTAGGTGATGTCGGGAAGACATACTGAAAGTTCCAAGTTCGTCAATTGATTCTTTCCCTTTCAACTTTGCGTTTGAACAACAACGGTAAATACGCGTCAAATCTTTTATATCTCTTATCAGCGCTATGACGTCACGAACAAGTTCGGTAATCCAAAATTTGCATACGCACAACCCGTCTTATTGTATCCCGCACTTATGCTAATTTCCACATTTTCCTGCCTTTTATTTTATGGCTGCTATCGTTGCTATTGTCATCCGTCCTTAGCAATTGTCCGGCAGTGTACTTATTAGAACATTTCCGAAAATTACAGGGAACTGTTAGCATCTGATGATTTCAAGGGAAAAAAAAAAAAAAAGAATTAATAATTTGTCAATATACACCATAAAAAAATTCCTGAAATTCAAGAACCATTTCCCGTGATGCCTTTATAGGGTATTAACGAAACATATTCCTGATTCAACCTTTTCCATGGAAAGATGGAAAAATCCTTAATTCCACAGGATTTTCGTACGCCAGAAAAATTCTGGATTTTCAGAAACCTTTCGGCAATTCCTTTTGTGTATTAACGAAAAAAAAATTCTTTTCTCACTTTCTCCGTATCCAATGGTGCAAAACTTTCGGTAATAGGAGCGATTCGGCGGAATACTTGAGGTTTGATTAGCTATTAAATTTCAGTCGTCTGTCGGAGGACTCGATTTTGAAATTCTGTAGTGAGATGGCATGATAATTAGGTTATTATGACAAAAGATATTCCCCCCGTCTTCCAGTTGGATCACCAGTAATTGAACATTGCGTTATCGTAAGAAACCCGGCGCTTAAATGGTGATTGTATTATGTCTATGGATCAGACTGTGGACCCCGTAAGAGAAAAGCTGCTATAGCCACAAATAGTAAATTTCTATGTATGGGCTTGGTAAAATAATACTATGAAGCAGTACATTTTATCTTTTCTTAAACATAATTGAAAGCCATCGTCAGTTTAAAACAATCTCGAGTTCCAAAACATTCTGTTGCTTCGAAAAATCACGATGAAAAAAAAATCGTCTTATATCCTCCCATAGGAAAAATAAAATTATGATAAACCTACAAAGAAAAGTAATGAGCTCCTACCGAAAATAAAGGGACTAATTAACCCACGTTAAAAGCGAAAAACATTTCATCAGTGCGTGATTCGAGTCATCCTTATTTCTGCCTTATGTGTTAAGTGTTTTGTATGTCAATCGGTAGCGCGCTTCCTTGTCGTTGAGGACGCGCCCGGTTTGAATCGCCCCAGGGGCAAAAGGAAAAGATTCGTTTACTTCTTGCCCCAAGAAAACATCTCTGGTAGAAGGACTGGAAAATTCAAAAGTAAAGTTTTTGAGAAATGTCTGTTTAAAATTCCGAAATAAACGGAATTAATGACAACGAAAAAAAAACTGTCGTAGTTAGAAACGGAAATTTCGTTAAAAGACGGACATGTGCTGGCAACGTTGTTGCAAGATATTTACGGGAATTACCCATGAATTCACGCCACTAAATTGTTTACAATGTAGTTTTTAGGCAGAAGTCCGATCAATAAACATAATCGGAAGTAGAAGTCTGTGCTTTAGCAATGCAAGCTTAAGGTCAATAAATAGTCAAAAACTCTAGCAACGTATTTATTTTACGACTCGCAGAACATAAGGAATTTTGCGCTTGGTTTCAAAATATTTCTGAGAAATGGCTGCTGCATTCAACCTATGTACGTCAATCGATTGTTCCTTTTTTAGGAACCTCCGGCACTTAATTACGATAATGGACCGTCAGATGTTCATGGAAGCAGTGAAACAAAAAGTAATAAAGAATTCTAATGCAGTGATTACCCTAATGTAATTATGAAGCCAAAATCTTTTGGGAAAAAAGAGTTCCGCATCCATGTATCAGAAAATAAAGATTTATTACCATTTTCCAGTTTTCTTTAGGGGGTTTAACGACAAACATGTGAAACTCTAAAAGTTATGAGCAATCGCCCGTCCCTCCCTAATTTAGGGCCACATATTAGGGCCGTCAGCAAAAACACCGCCCATGCGTCATCCGGGACTCAAGCCCGTGCCCATCTCGAACGAATGATCAGATGCCAGCGCATCAGACCACTCGCTCACCCGGGCTGTCCGTTACAATCAGGTAAAGCAAGTTTTCGACACGCACAGATAATGCCGGAAGAAAGACAACGCAACTTCGTTATTACGATGCTATTGCTAACTGCGTAGTTTCTGAGCGGGCGCACATCTGACGCGGAAGCAGAGAGTAAAAGATTTTTCCATTGGTCAAAAAGGAAGGGCACGATGCATTCTCCTTCCTTTCTTTGTTTTTGCCAATCATGTACAGATATGACGTAATCTCTGGTTGTCAAAGTCGTTAAAAACCCCGCCGACATGGTTTGGGAAGAGGTTCGAATTCACGATGAGACATAAGAATTGTGTTTTTCGTAAAGTTTTGGTTCCTTCAGTTGCTTGGAATCAGGGGGCCTAACTAGGGGTGGGCGAAGCCTAGTAACCTTAGATGCTCGTGGCAGCCGTTAAACACCGAAACAAAAAGGAAAAGATAATGTGTACTGTCCAGCTGGCTCTGAAGTCAAAGAAAAATAAAACAAAAGGTTCTAAAGCCTAGAAGAAGAAAGTTTTACTTACTTAATATCCTCCGTATGCACCATGTCGTGGTCCTCCATAGGAAGGTGCGCCACCATGATGACCATGTTGCACATGGAGGTCGACATCAGCGGGGCTCTGGTTGTCGGTTCCTGGTTCGTTGGTCTTTACGGATGCCCTGTATCCGTGTCCGTCAGCAACGTAGTCAACCTGCCTGTAGATGCCATGGGCATCAGTGTAACCGTAGCTTCCTTGGACATTGCCGTGTCCATCACCGGATTCCTTGCGGTTTTGTTGGAATTCACCATGATCGCCAGCAATTTGGTATCCGTAGTCATATGGGATTGGCTGAGCCTGTAAAATTAAATAATATTAATAGTTAAATGGGGAAGAACATCAGTTTTAAATGTCCAAGCGAAATAAAGTATGGAAAAGGCAAATTAGAAATCAGAAGATAAAATTATCAGTGGCGGAATTAGAGTTACCGCGGCTAGTGGCGTACTCACATAGGGGTTAGTCGGGGTCAGAACTTGGTCTACGACTCGGCGTTTTTATTTAAAAAACAAAAACAAGTAAAAGTTTTGATAGGAAAAATGAAATTCAAATTTCAAAAAAGTTTTACTGTTTGGTGGAAATGCAAAGTTCATAAAACTTTCACGAACGTAGCTCAGTTTAAATTAAAAAGAAATATATATAAAAAAATAATTCAGTTTGAGTTTTTTAAGTGATGGAGTACCTGGACAGTAGGAGATCCAAATCGAGATCACGTGGATGGCGACATGACATCACACAGTCAACGGCACCGCACGTCATAAATAAAGTGTGTGTGTGTGTGGGGGGGGGGGGGTATAAGGTTTAAGGTAATCACTTGTTGGGGAGAGCTCGGCCTGTTTTTGCTACAAAGGTCTCATGTTTGTGACCTTTGTAGCACTCTCTTGACTTCCGAGTTCTGACTGAGTGATGAACTATTTAATCTTGATGAACTATTTAAAACAGCGCGTCGAATTGAGTTACGTCTGCAGTCAAGAAGTAAATATTTTATTCTGTAATATGGTATTGTTTATTTTTTAACCCTTAAGAATGCGTATACAGTGCATTATTGGGGTGTGAATCGACTAAAAATTTTAACTGATTAATCAAAGTTCGTTATTCGATTAATCGTCTCTTTAAATAAAATCGTCTACAACATTATTTCTGTGAAGAACTTTCTTTTTTCCGCTGTACCTCACACCAGCATCCAGTATATGCCACTAACCTGGCCCTGTAGACAGCAAAAAAAAAAAAAAAAAAAAAAAAAAAAAAGGGAAAGTTTAAATCGAAATAAAGAATAAAGTGCAAAATATTCATTATGTTCTGAGTAACAATACCCCAATCTCTGAGCTCATTTGTAGTGTAGTAATAAGTAATATATTTTTTATATAATTTTTGGGAAGAAAAATGGAAAAGAAAGTAAAAATTCCTCATTTCCAAGGACCTCTAATATCGCTAAGGCCTGAAGCTGCGGTTTCTTGGGCTTCCCTGGAAATCCGTTCCTGACGTTGAGTTCTTGAACACAAGCTACCTTTTCGTACGTTTCATGGCCATTAAAGTTAAGAGTCTAGGAAAGACTGCCTTTCAAACTGAATTCCGTTCGCTCATTAATTTATTAATGAAACCTCACTGTTGTTTTCGCAATTCTTACTGTCGGAATTTGGAAAAGTATTTTGACGACAATCGGAGCCAACAGATGGCGCCTTGCACGTCACCGGTGCAAACAGTTTTAGCTCGCTGTTATTAAGTTTTCGCCTTGCACGCAAGAGCTGAAAATCTATTGTTCTAGACGCACGTTCATGAGTTAAAAATGGATTTTTTTCAGGGGCAAGCGAAAAAAAAAAGAACTAACGTTTTTAAACAGAAGCATTTTTAATGTCATCATTATTTACCGTATCTTCATAATTTCAGAATGTCACTCAAATATTCAAAATATTATGAATGAATAAATAATACAGCGATAGTGTTGAGAAACCTTGTAATGGGAGATATACATCTGCTATTATTTAACTAAAACTAATTTTTCGATGAATTTCCTAGAGGAAAACTTCTACTTTTTTTCTTTCTCTTGATTACCCATTGAGTACCATCAGGGGAGTTTTTAGAATATCTTAATAGGGGGGAATGGAAGTTTTTGAAATCCAACAGGACAAAATAAAAATGAATGAAAAATAGAAGAAATAATTAAAGCCTTGTTTTCCATTGTAAGTTAATGAATTTTTATTAAATTGAAGCATTTTTTCTAATGTAAGTTGCATTTTAACAAAGTATTGAAACACTTTCGAGGGGGGGGGGTTGTTCGCCCCTCCTCTAAATGCCTGAGTGCCATTCATATTAGCAATATTGCACCTTAGCTAAACATAATACAGTCAATAGCATTTGTTATTACATTAAGTGTTATTAAACTCAGATATTTGTCTCAATTAATAAAAAAATCAGTAAAATATTTATCATTCTTTTACGGTACCTCACTTAAAATTCCGACCACCTGATAATACAGCAAGACGTTACGAGCTGGGTATTAACAAAATTGCTGGGTATGACCATTATACCGTTAAAAAATGAAATTTTGAGAGAGACAAAGAAAAATGAATAGTAAAATAATGAAAGCTGTCACCTGGTATTTTAAAATCTGAAACTGTTCAATGCGTTCCAGCTAGAACCAAAAAACAATGAATATTCATAATGAAAAATTACGATTTTCTTTGCTTTAAGCAGCTCTAACCTTCTTTTTTCTCTTTGGGTAAATTTAATATACCAAGAGATGACATCTACAATTTTTACAGATCCTCTGTGCAAAACTGATTTTGTTGCTCACTTGTTAAAAAAATTCAAGAAACGAATCTGGTCAATCGACTGAGAAAGATATCACCTAATTCGTTCAACAAGATTTTCAAATCAACATAAAGCCGGTCAGAAAATCCATTTAATATATAAATGGCTGATAGTTTTAAAAACATAGACTGATCTTCCACGAAATACACCTGTCTTGAATAAATTGCAAACACTTTAGTAAAGGTATTTCAATCATGATTGGAGTATTTATAAGAAAGGATTTTCTTCAGGAATAGGATATCTTTAACACTGAGAATAAATTTTCGTTTTGTCGCAGAGCTTACATCGCGCGTAATTTGCATATAGAGCACAAAGTTACTGCTATGGGAAATGAAATAAAACTCGTTCTACAAAATTTACCAAAAAAGTATTTTAGAAAATAAGGGAGAAATCTTTCAGAAAAAATGTTTCTGAGTTTTGCAGATTTTCTCAAGAAGCTCTGTCTTAGGGAAAACTAGAGTTTGACGACTTTCTACACAAGTAACACGTCACTGGAGGAAGGTAAATTAATAATGTTAACTTTCACTTTCCATTGTCAATATCAGTAATACTTGTTTTACTGTGCGATCACTTATTGTATCATCCAGAGGCGCCGACTTCTCCAAATTATTGAGGGAGGGGGGGGGGGTACAGGCGTGAAGTGATCAGACATGGGAGGGGCACGTCTTTTCCATTGTCAAGAGGAAAATAAAAAAAAAGGGGGGAGCAAAAAGATAAATTATGAGATTCGACGTATATTTCAAAACGCAACTGTAATCGCTCATCAGCAAATGAACAAGGAAACAGAAATATTCTTTTACTGAATATTACTATTTCTAAAAATAAAATTCAGCCTTTGATTTTATAAAAATATCCAGAAAAATTTTATTTTCAAAGTTTAGTAAAAAATATGAGAAATTAGCTGGGTTACTCAAACAAAGAACAAGAAGCGCCAAAAATAAATAGATAAATAAAGGCGCTAGAGATAATACGTTCTGTATTTTTATTTATTTTATTTTTGATAATTGTTTTAGACATTTACCATATATCACGAGAACATGTCAAACACAATACGGGGCTTGCAATCTAGTTCCTTATTAAATGAGCTATGCTGAATATGGAAAAAAAGTTTACCTATTTTGTTATTTATTTTATTTATTAATTTTTTGGAAATAAATCGCTTTGACCTCATAAGGGGGAGCTTACTCCACCTTATGAGGCTAAAGTGATTATTTAATTAAACAGGATGAAAAATATTGGGTGGGCACTGCCCCCAGTAAAATTATTGGAGGGGCAAGATTCACCTTGCCTCCTATAGTCGGCGCTTATGATTGTATCTGATATACTTCTCAAACCTAGATAAAATAAGTTTTGTGAGAACTTACATAATCGTTGTGTCCATATCCACCACCGTGCCCATATCCACCGCCGTGTCCATAATGCTGTGCGATGGTCAAAGCGACCATGGAAGCGAGAAGGACAGCCTGTGGAGAGATACAAAAATACTGTTAGATACTTTTGTAGGAAATTATAAATATGCTTCTTAAAATTGTTAATAGCAAAAAATTCATATCATTTAATTACATCATTCCTTTAAAAGCTTTCGTTGAAAGTAAAATTGCATTCGCTGAAAGTTTAAAGTCTAAAACTAACAGCTGAATGTTTGGTATTTTTCCTAAGAAAGAATGTTTGGTATTTTCCTGAGATGTTTGGTATTTTTCCTGGGATGTTTGGTATTTTTCCTGTGAAAGAGATCATTGTTATATGCTGTTACTTTCCAGTTCCGAATGTCGGTACCAATGTTACTCGTTCATTTATCTGTCAAATGTTCTAAAACAGCAAGTAATTAAAAATGAAGCAAATTTCACGTTGGAACGAAACACAGTGCGAATGTCACTGAAGTCAAGCGTTTATAAAAACATTTCGTTATAAGTAAACGAATTTAATTAAGCAAGTTTCAAGAATTCCATAATTAGGCGGAATCCTGCCTGGAACACTAGAACAAGTCTATACCTTGATAACATAATATTTATCTACACTGTACGCTATTGACACATATATGGAAAATTCTACGCTAAGGAAAACTGGAAAATTTTAAGTTCCCCAGACACCTTTTTCAATTCATTTCTTTGAAACACAGATTGTGACAAACGAGTTCATAGATATGCGCTATATATTGAGAAAAAAATAATAATCTGCATCACTATGAAATTGGAAAATGCCGAAAAAAAAATCTTGTGCAGTATCTTTTGACAAGGTTCCTTTTCTACTACAAAACGAAATCCAACTGGAAGCTGATTATCGAGAAAAAAAAAAAAAAATAAATAAAAAGAAGAACAAATGAATGAATCTTTATTTTTGAATTTCCAGATAAAAGGCATTTCGAAGCTTAACTATAGACGACGTCTGAGTTTTACTGTGGTTTTAAGAGTTTTCTAAAGAAAAGTTAAAAACGCACAAATTTATTAATGAGAATTTTTGCTCAGTTTCAGCTCCCATTTGGCCTGGCAAAATGTTAACGCGTATCATTTAAAATAATATACATTTAATTAATGACCCAAGCTTTATAATGGCAATAAACATTCACTTGGGATTTCTATTTATTTGTGCTTTCTGTTCATAATTTTCTTGTGTTCATTTAACTGGATACCGGAAAGTACCGACTCATAAGTAACATTACAATCAGTTATTTGATTTTAAAACTGAGTGAAAGTGAAGGACATACATTTGTAATCACACATACAAATACGTGTACATATGTGCTCTGGTGTGCATGTGTGTTTAATTCTGGTTCATCTCCTCCAGGAGAAACAAATATCTAAAACAAAAGAAAAACCCGCACTTAGGAACTAAAAAAGTCGTGAGCAATGTTTTGCAGTGTTCATCAATCTGTAAAAACACTTAACTTTGGTTTATATTTTTCGCTTATTTTCGGGATTTAACTACTACCATGGCGTTATCAGTACAATCCCCATCCCTAATTTTGGACCAGTAGTTCCATTTAGGGGGTTCGACAAGCATAGTATTCATGTCTCATCCGGGACTCAGGCAGGCGCGACGATATACGGGTGGGCCAGCACCCAACTTTCCTTCGAGCCCACAATTCAACCCTCTCTCTTTCCAAATTTATTTAAGCAGTTAGAACACATGGCAAGCGCAACAGTCTAAGATTTCGGGGAACTTGGATAAACGTATGTCAATGTTTTCAACTCACAGAAATTTTGTTATATAAAATATTTTTTTGCTAAATTTAGTGTCGTGCTATTCTATGAAATGGAGGGAGTCCTCTGAGAATATGTCTAAAAGAATAGTAGAAAGCGACCATTTTCGTAATTATAGTTTAAAAAGGTGAGAGAGAGAGAGAGAGAGAGAGAGAGAGAGAGAGAGAGAGGAGAGAGACATTCTCCTTATCAGATTACAAACTGAAACTCATATACCGCCTTGTGACAGCAAATATTAAAATAAGAGAAGAAATGGTCTTAAGTAAGCTAAAACTCCGTAGAAATATAACCTGACAGAGGCCATGGAGGTTCGTGTCCATGGTTTCTAACACTGATTGAATACATACTACATACAATATGTATCGGGACACTTTTTCTTTTTTACCGCGGATGAGATCTTCAGCTTTGGAAAAAATCTTCATGAAAGCAATTTCTTTTGGCAAAATTTCCTCGAAGCACTACAAAATTTGTACGGTACTTAGCCCTTTAATAGTACCCTTCTCCCGATTCTGAACTTCTGAGATTCACCCCTGGACTCCAGGGGTAAATCTCAGCAGTTCAGAATTGGTCAGAAGCCAGCGCCTCAGACCACTCAGTCGCAGAGTAAGCAACATTTGTTTTAGTTTCAGCAGTAGTGTGTATACGCATGTCAGCCGTTTCCAGCAATTGAAAATCAAAACCTTTACCAAAGGGATTATTTTGTGTTAAAAACGTTAATTAATAAAACGATATTTCTATTTTTTTTAAGTGCTGAAAAGAAATATCCTGAAATTTTTTAGCACTAAAATTAATTCGTTATAAAATGGAATTTCATTTTAGCATTCAAAAGTGGTAAAAGGAAATTCCAATTAATAAACGGATGCAATTCTGTGATTTACTTTGTGGATACAATCGAAACGTTACAGCTTCATAAAATCTTATAATAAACAGTTGTAAATACTGTACTTAGTTCTTAGGGAGTAAAAAAAAAGTACATTTTACTCTGTCTAAAGTCATCAGCCCTGCACTAAATTTACAATAACGGCGAATTACAAACTGCCTTAAGTTTTGCACATTCCTATTTGATAAGTATACGATCAGCGTTATAGGCATATTCACATGGGCTGCGTAACCCTAGACCATTCGCAAAAAAAGCTGAGGAATAAATAGTCAAAGGAAATATCACGGTTGGAGCAGTGGTTATAGATTGCGTCTTGTATATGAAAGTTCCCAGGTTTATGTTCTCTTTAAACAACTGTTCTGATTAGGAAGTTACGTTGACCCGTTGGTTCCTGGGTAAATACTCCTGGCTATAAAAACGACTCAGTGCACTCCTTAAAAACTCGAATTTATTCGTGCTCTGCTCTCAGTACATTTGAATAAAGATGCCGTATCCTGCGTCTCAGTGTTTCTTATTTTTCTGACATAAAATCATTCACGAGATAAAAGAAGTTGGAACTAAGTCCACTTTGGAAATCAGTCTCACTAACAGAAAGTCAAGAACTGCTCCTGAGTAGGTCTCTGGAAGAATTCGGAAGAGAATCATATTTTGGTTTTCAGAAATTAATAATGATAATAATAAACGCCTTGATATGCAAGAGACCCAGTTTTTACATGAAATGCATATTCTCAATTTATCTGAGAAGAGAACTTTCAATTCCCGTTTTTCTACATTATGGCTTGGTACAAGAGAATTTTGATTCCAAAAAGATTTGCATCTATGAACAAGTAAGCCAAATCTTAGAGTGAATTGACACATGAAAATTCGTAAATGCTGGAATAAAATTTTAATAAAGGAATGGATTCTTGACGAAGGAAATATCCACTTCGATATAAATTATTAGCTTGCCAATAGTAAAGATTAACTTATTTCTATTTCCTAAAAAGTGAAGCCTGCTTTTGCAAGGGACATAAGTCTCTTCTGAAGTTATCGGGGTGGTAATCGAAATAAGAGAAGTATAAATTTTTATTTCTTTGAAGTATGGCAGCAAATTGCTTTTTCGAATCTAGAAATCAAAGAGTATTAACGCACATGGAAGCTGTAAACCAAGCGAATTCCGAAGTTTTACATACCTTGATCATCTTGCTAGTTGTGGTGGAGTCGGTTGTAAGAGAATCCAGAATGAATCGAACTTCGAAACTGAATGCATTTCGGAGTTTTCTGCTTGCTTTTATACCATTCTCTGAAAGCATGTGAGTTAGGTCGGGTTCAAGGAAGGGTGGAGGGTAAAAGAGAGTTTTGTTTTTGCCCTTGATATGATTCTCAGAGTCACACCCTAGCGGCTTTGAGGACGCAAGGTTGTCAAACGGCCTTTACTAACCCCCATAACCTCCTTGTCCCCCACTCACACGTTCCCTTCTAGACTTTCCAGTCCAGCCGGTGTGTGCGTGAAAGTGTATCGGGGACATCTAGGAGTGGACGACATGAAATTCACTTTTTGGTTTTAATTCTCTTAATATCACTTTCCGTTGGCTTACCGATGAACTCTTCCTCAACGACCACACCCTAAACTTTCTCTTTCAGAATTTGTGCAGTGTTTATGTAATAATCCCGTTTCCTGAGTTATCTGGGCCAATCTTTCGTAAGATACGTCAACATCAAGAGCATTTACTGTCCCAGGATTAAAAAGGTTTAGAAGTACCTCACTGAGTTTAGAAATGACAGCAGATTTTTAAAGAAAATTCCGTTAGCATATTTAAAAAAGAGCATATCATGAAAAAAAAAAAATCAAAATTTTTGTTGGTCATTGAAGACTTGGTAATGAAATTAAACTCCATTGACAAATATTTAAATTATTCGATTAATGCAAAGAAAAAAAGAGGCTGAAAGTGACCGTACCTAATTACAATGTTCGGAAATTCGTATTTTTTCTGAACCGCTCAAAGTGCGTGGGTTATTCACGATCAACCTTCAACTCTGGCCATGAGTTTATGTAGACGTAGGAATTTCAAAAGTAAAGAATAAACAATAGGATTTTTTGATAAACGACTGAAATTCATTAGCAGTTAAATACTACGCTGATTTTAAAATGGAACTTTTACGTCTGTCAAAATTTATGAATTCCATACCACACACCGAATAATTTGGAGAAATTTGTATAGTTGAGCTATTTGGCTTGACATTAAAGGTATTTTTATGCTGGTGAGAAAAAATTGAAAAGAGCTTTGATAGGTAATTTATTTTAGTAACTTAATTTTTTATATAAAGATGGAAGATCAGCGTTGTGATTTCTTATGTTTTGCCTTTTAAATATTACTTCGGAAGGGAGAGGGCCAACGATTACAAGGTGAGCTACACTAGAGGCTATAAGCAGTCGCTTATACCTAATTTGAGGCGACTAGTTCCAGGGAATGGAAAGAGCGAATCCCGTAAGACAAACAAACCACCCATGCCTCATCGGAATTCGAACTCGAGTCCAATCAGATCAATGGTCAGGAGCCAGCGCTTAGACCATTGAAGCGACGAGAAGCAAAGCATTTTTTTTCGGGTTCAATGATGATGTCTTTTGAGAGTATTCTCAAACCTAGGACGTTAACATTACTTCAGTTTCGGCAATCATTAGTTCTCTGAAAACTTCAGATCTGAAGGCAGCATGCATTCGACTTCGCCAAGTTTTCCGATGTCCAAAGATAATTAGTATTCCAACTTGCAGCAGCTAAGATATCGTAGATAGTGAAGCAATGCACACACTCCATCAGTGTTTAAAATTTTACGTCGTAAAAAATTGGGAAATACATCCGAATTCTTGGTTATGATCGCAGCCATCCTATGGGGCGCGAATAATTTTTTTTTACAGTACGACAGCCATAAGCACTGGTATCCGAATGTAGGTGCACATTTGCGCCACCAAATGGGACACATTTCAAAAAAAAAAAAAAAAAGTGAGAAATATATGGGTAACTTTTGCGAGGTCCATTTCTAAAAAGAAATTTTTGCGAGGTCCGTTTCCAAAAAGGAAACTTGGTTCGAGTGCATTTGGAAGAAACTATACAATCTTTTAAAGCAATTTCCTATTATGTCTTTAAAAGAAAAGTGTTTAATTAATGCATCCTTCCCCAGTTCTTACTTATGGAAAAAAAAATTGACATGGATCTAACTGAAGAATGACATATCGAAGCTGTTGAGTACTCCAAAAAACATGGAGAACACATGTTTGGAGAAGTAACCAAGGAAAACAAGAAAAGAAACTCATGAACCAGGAATATAACAAGAACTGAGGGCATCATGGTCAAAATTAAGACCCTCAAGAGGCAATGTACGCTTTCACTTTGTCCGTGTTCATTTTGTCCACGTTTACTTGGTCCAGTACATCTGGTCCACTGTTCCCTTTGTCCGCCATTGACTTTGCCCATATTCATTTCGTCCTTAGAATGGATGGAATACTGTGGAAAGTTTCTGTTTTGATCGAATTTTTGTAACAAGGTAGAAAAGAAAAGATCAGAGGATATTGCTTACATGTGATTTTTTTCCCTTTAAAGTTTTTCAATTAAAATTTATTGATTTTAAATGTTATTTAAAGTAAAACGAGGAACTGAACTTTGAAGAGCTTCTTAATTTTTTGTGTGGTTCGATCTCAATCACTATGACATTAATTAAAGTTTATTCAAATGTCCATAAATGTGTTGAATTGAAGAGGGAAATTTTAGACTCCTTTCTCCTTTATGTAAAAAGTTTGCCATTTTCCTTCTCTCACACCGCAAATTAACAGCAAATATCAATTTAAACTTTTTCTCAACATTATACTTTTATGGATTTTTTCGCACTTTAAATAACTATGACACATACAGAGAGCATTATAGTTCATTCGAATGAAAATCAGTAATGTGGAAATTATTCATAAACAATTAATAATCAAAATAAAAAAATACGTACTGAAAAGCTAAGAACTGTATGAAAATAATATAGAAGACGGATTTCAAAACATCAAAAGATTTTTGTAAAACTTTGATTTATACGATGGTGGATCGAAAAGTAACGCACACTACTTTTTTTGGCAACAGTTTAATAGATAGGCAAAACAAAACATATCCACAGTGAAACTACATTTCTTAGCTATTTTTCAACATAAGAACCGAGACGCTCGAGACATTTATTCCAGCGTGGTACTGGTTTTAGTAAATATATCTTGTTCATAAAAGTCAGTTTTCTGGGCTTATAGCCACCTGCGGACAACCAATTTGACTTTGTCAGCCTAATCGAAGCATTGGATGATTAACCAAACAGATGACGGTCCGAAGGTGCCAGGTCTGGACTGTATGGTGGGTGCTGGAGCACCTCCCAGCCGAATTGCGCAATTTTATCACGAACATGTTGGGCAACATGTGGGCGAGCGTTGTCATGAAGCATTCAGACATTTACATCGTCTCTACTGGGTCTTTTGTCATGAAGGGCACGACGCAACTTTGTCAATGCGTTAGTGTAGGTTTTGTCATTCACAGTGGTCCCCGTTGGATGAAACTCCACCAGGAGGAGAACACCACGCATGTCCGAGAACCCCGCCATGCGGAGAACACCACGCATGTCCCAGAACCCCGCCATGAGGAGAACACCACGCATGTCCCAGAACCCCGCCATGAGGAGAACACCACGCATGTCCCAGATCCCCGCCATGAGGAGAACACCACGCATGTCCCAGAACCCCGCCATGAGGAGAACACCACGCATGTCCCAGATCCCCGCCATGAGGAGAACACCACGCATGTCCCAGAACCCCGCCATGAGGAGAACACCACGCATGTCCCAGAACCCCGCCATGAGGAGAACACCACGCATGTCCCAGAACCCCGCTATGAGGACTTTTCGTGCAGATTGGGCTACTCTGATTTTTTTGGAGGCGGAGAGTCGGAATATTTCCACACCATACAGGCCTTCTTTGTTTCGGGAGTGTAGTGGTACTCCCAGGACTCATCGTCCGTTACTACACCTGCCAGAAATTCACGTCTTTCTGCGTAACGCGTCAAGTGGTCCAAGGATGACATCATTCTCTGTCCCTTCCGGTCGTCTGTCAAATTCTTGGGCACTTATTGCGCACTAACCTTGCGAAATTTCAATTTGTCATGCACAATATCGTACGCTATACTGTACGAAATGTTGAGCTTCTGTGCCAAACTGCGCAGATGGATCCGCTGGTCACTCAGAATTGCCTGTTCAATGCAGATGATGACGCGGTTGCAGGTCGACTGGAGCGTAGCGAATCGGTAAGGATGCCACGGCCCTCTGAAAAGAAACTGCACCATCTGGAGATGTTGCTGCGGTCCAGGCAATCACCACCATACATTTCGACCATTTCTTTGTGAATTACCGTCGGAGTTTTGCGTTTAGCCCACAAAAAGCGGACTACACCGCGTTGCTCTTCATTCGTTGACGACGGTAACAAACGCGACATCTTTGTGCCGTCGTTCACATTGTCTTCCGCCACGACGACACCTGATCCAGCCAAACCGGTCTGTAGCATGATATTCAAACTCGTTGTATGCCAAATTGCAACATGCTACTTGCAACCTGCAAACAGATAAAAATTGCTGTATGTCACTTTTCGATCTTCCCTCGTATCATAGTGAGTGAAATCGTACCACACGAAAGATTTAAAAAGATCTTCGAAGTTCATCTCCTCGTTTTACTGTAAATAACAAAAAATCGCACGCAAGCATTGTCCTCTGACCTTTTTTTCTCTGTGTAGTAACAAAAAGTCCATCAAAACAGAAAATTTTCACGGTATTCCATCCATTCTGAGGACGAACTGAATGTGGACAAAGCGAACTGTAGACGAAATGAACAGCGGACGAAGTGAACGGTGAACTAAATGAACTGGACCAAGTGAACGAGGATGAAATAAACACGGCCAAAGTGATCTTGCACCAAGAGGTAGTGCGCTGGATATATTGTCAACAGAACTGACCACCGTTGGGCAACTAAAACACTTGACTGAACGCCAAGCAACAAAATAAGACCCAGAAGAAGATCATGGGCGGATGAAATTCGAAAGGTCCTATGGTAATATGGAAGAGAATGGCTGAAGCAGAAAAATTGGGGAGGCCTTCATCCAGAAGTGGATTGAGACTTGTTGATGAGGTTAAGGAATCTCATGGCTTCAGCCATCCGCTTCAGAACGCATATTTCAATCAGGTTTGAAGCGATTGCATATCCACATGCATGTATACCATTCCACCTTATATAACGAAGTAAATTTCTCCGTCATTTTTCGTCCATGCCGGGGATCGAACAAGTCGCTTTACCAACTGAGCTACGCAGACTTTCGTTCTTGCTGCAATCTGCCTTTATGTTGTGTGCGTCCTGCGGGGCAGGCACGTTACATCTCCCCCGCCCCCGAAATAGGGCCGGGGGCATTTCCCACGGGTCAGCAGTGACCATGAATCGTTGCAGGCAGCCGTCCGCTGTAGAACATGCACTTGAGAACTCCCAGTCAATCTGGTGTGTGGAATGCAACGTCACACACATTTATTTTCCGAAGCGCTTGAGAAGGGATTCTCTTATTTTTTCCTATCTCGCGGTGTGGAAAGAACTTCTATATTGCGAGATCTTTAACGGCCGGGTCATATGGGAAGTTCGGGTGCCATTATAACGAAGTAAATTTCTCCGTCATTTTTGGTCCACGCCGGGGATCGAACCCGAGTCCACTTATTCCGGAACAAGTCGCTCTACCAACTGAGCAACGCAGACGTTCGTTCTCGCTGCTATCTGCCTTTATGTTGTGTGCGTCCTGCGGGGCAGGCACGTCACACTTACTACTGCTAGAAAACGGTGAAACTGAAAAAAAAAGCTGAAAATACTCCATAATATTGTTTATGACTTCAGTTAACCGATGTATAAAGATGCTTTTCCTATGCGAATCCTATAAGGTAAGAGGAAACATTAGGCCAAATTAAAGCTTGCATTTATGTTATTTCGAAGTATCCTTTTTACATACAGAAAGGACAGAAAAATTGCGTATAATATTCACCATGTCGATAACATCGGCACAGAAATAATTTCTCAAGCGAGACTTTGAAAAGGGCACACATTGCGTCAAATTCAAATGAGGTGTTACGCCTCCTAGAGGAGAAATGTAGCCCACCCACAAAAGCAACAAATGAGCGGAAACTTCATATTCAGTTTCAAACTTTGGTAAAAAAAAAAAAAAAAAAAAACATTCTTTTACACCTCACACAGCTAAGATACAGTTATCAAACCCTCATTATCCTCCTTATTATATCTTCGTGTTTGTTTTGGTATGACTGTTTCTTTCGTTGGCCACTATGTGGCAGCGCATTACTCGAGCGAGCAAGATGGTTAATTTCACTGGAGTACGGAAGACATGATGTGTGCTCTGGTTTAACGAAACAAGCGTTACAGGGATTGTACATGTTGAAAAACCTACTTTTTCCATAATTTTTAGTAGTCATGGAGTTTGATATGTTGTTTCAACAAGACGGTGTGCCGCCACATTTCTCGAGAGATGCATGGGCCGCCACTACCCTCTCGGCAGCCACTACCCTGAAAGAAAATGGATTTGCCGCGGGAGTCCTATTCCATAGATTCCGACGTCACCAGACTTTGGATTACGCTTTATGTGGCTATGTTAAGGATAGTGTCACATGTCACGATGCCCAAAAGCGTTGTTTATTTGAAAGCCTTGATTTCAGAATCCAATATACACTGAAGTGCCAGAAAAATTGGTACACCAGTCTAGTACTTGGTAAGTCCCTCACGGGAGCGCAGGATTGCAGAAATACGACGGGGCATGGACTCTACTAGCTTCTGGAAATATGCTGCAGGCAATGTACACCATACTTCCTGCAGAGCGTTCCACAATTCGGGTGTATTCCGAGGTCTCGGATTCCTTTGTTCGATAGCGCGTTGCATGGCATCCCAAATGTGTTCTATCACGTTCAGATCTGGAGACTTGGGTGGGATTGGCAACACCCCAAACTCAGATGAATGCTCCTCTAATCTTAATGTGGCGTCCCGACACTTGTGTGGAGGTGCATTTTCCTGTTGGAGTAGGCCCAACCCATCAGCATGAATGCAGGACATCAACGCCGCCGCGGTGGCGCAGTGGTCTAAGCGATGGCCTCTGATCATTCGTCCGAAAGGGGTCCGGGTTCGAATCCCGGTGAGGCATGGATGTTGTGTTTGTCTTAAGGCACTGGCTCTCTCCTTTCCCTGGAACTAGTGACCCTAAATTAGGGACGGGCGACTGCTTATAGCCCATTGAGTTGCTCACGGTGGTCGTTAAACCTCCAATCAAAAAAAAAAAAGGACATCAACGGGTGTACCTCGTCAGAAAGGATGCGCATATAGCGTTGGCTGGTCATAGACGTTTGTAAACGTACCAGGGATCCCAGTGAAGTCCAGCTAAACACACCCCATACCATTACGGACCCCCACCATCCGGTACAATTCCCTGTTAACAGGCGGGATCCATGGATTCATGGAGTTTGCGCGACACACGAATACTTCCATCTGCCCGATACAGTATGTAACGCGACTCGTCAGACCAGGCTACTTGTTTCCAGTCATCAAGTGTCCAGTGGCAGTGTTGCCGTATTCAAGCGAGGCGCATAGCTCTGTGTCGTACACCCACCAAGGGGACTCGAGTTGGGCATCGGCTCTCAAAGCCCATATCGTGCAGGGTAAGTTGCACAGTCCGGACGCTGATGCTTGTTGTGGCTTCAGCATTGAATTCCGATGATGCCTGCGAGAGTATTGCACGCCTATCCCGTGAAATGATTCTTGACAGCCGACGATGGTCACGTTCACCCAATGTCTTTTTACGGGCACACTTGTGTCATAGGTTGGAGGTTTTGCCGGAATTCTTGTAGTCACGGTACACCCTTGTAATGGTCGTCCGTGAAAATCTGAACTTCCTTCCTACCTCCGAAATACCGCGGCCCATCTCACAAGCGCCAACTATTACACAACGTTGAAAATAGCTTAAATCGTTATTACTTGTCATTTTCACGCCGAAAAGAGCTCTGACAGCTGGCAAGGATGACTATCGCTTTATACAGGCACTGTCGGACGCAACCGAGTACGCGCATAGGTGACGTTGCTATGTATTTTGCATAAGCTCGTCTGTACCAGTTTTTATGGCACTTCAGTGAATATATATACATGCAGATTTTTAGAAAATTTAAAAATTCAGCCAATAAGGAGATACACTTACACCACCTAGAGAATAAATGCGCGTAATTTGAAAAACATAATGTGATCTCGGTTATATTCGTAGTGAAAGGAACCTGTTATACAAAGCAAAATGAACCGGATTTCTGCAATCGATAAGACAGCCCCAAATAGAAATACAGTAGCTACATATTCCCGCTAGTGGCTGAAAAGAGTTACGTAAAAGTAAAAAAAAAAAATTTCATAAAACTTTTCTCATAGCGGATGATATCAGATGCAAAGATATCAGGCGAATCCCGTTTCTCTTTTTATCTTGATACTCGACAAGGACATGTGTGGAAGAGATCCGGTACATAGTTACAACCACACTATGCGCAGTCTGCCCACGCGCTTGCCAGCGACAGTCAGTTCTGGTCTGAGCAGGAGTATGCTTTAATGGCCGTACTTCCTTGCATTTTTGTCAAGATGAATGCTTCAGTGTATCAAAGGGAGATCCTTGTGTCACTGTTTTACGCTGTTATGGACATGCACTCCGTTTTCTCGATGACAATGCAACCAGTTGCTAGTCTAGAAGCTGAAAGGGGTTGTGTAGGAATATTGAGGTGGAGAAAATTTGTTTCCTTCGATGCATTCTCCCCACCTTAGCGATGGAAAAACCCCGTTTCTGGCTGAAAACATACTTTACAATCATTCATAATCGGCAAAATCTTCGTTTCTCAATAATTTATTGTCACCTTTTTGCCTTTTGGACAAGATTCACCGCAAAGTATGCATTAAACCTGGTTACCTATCGGCTGCTGCACTTTCTGAAATTCGATTATACTGTAGACGCCGATGTAAGCTCGTCTAATTGCGTTCTTCCGGGTTTTATGCCAAGGCTTCAACCATATTTTGGATACGCGTAATTCTCAGTTGGACGGAGTCATAGATGGACCACAAAATTGGTGAGAACAATGGTGAGATGTGGATAGCAGTACCATTACGCAAATGCCGTCTTATTCTTCGACAAATATAAATGTTTTGGAACCCTCAATCCTAACATTAGCTTCTGTTGGCAAATAGGGCCTCAGAACATTGAATTATTCTGGAATTCCATCAGAGGGAGTAAACGTCAAGGCAAGCAGATGGCGCAGCATCAAACTAAACTCTCCGCCAGTGCTGTAGCTTAAAATTGTGAAGAACATTTAAAGCAAAGTACGAAAATTGATTATACGATACACTCAGAAATTGTAGGAAACTTTGTTGCTGTGGAAAAAATTCCGTTTGCTCCGGAAACTTTTCCTCAAATCAGTGCCGGATTAAGGGGAGGGCTATAGGGGCTATAGCCTTGGGTCCCACCATGACCAAGGGCCCAGGAGGCATGTCTGGGGAAGTAATAGATAGATAGGTGAGAGAGAGGGGGAGTTATAAAATAGTTTTACTTCTGCCTCGTATGAATTCCACTTGATCAGAAACAGATGCTGGAAGACGAAGAGATTTCAAGACAATGACTCACCAAGGTTAACGGTTTCATGTCGCTGTGTGCAGCGGTGGCGATGAGACAGTTTCAGCTTTTTCACTAACATCTACCCACATCTCCCAATTTACACTTGGAACCGTTAATGGTCGAAGTCTCCTCCGGCTTCACATTGCATAATAGAAAAGATACACTAAGGAAAGTATACAAGGCCGAAAATCCAAGAAAAAATCTAGGAATTTTTAAGCTTCTACTCGTGTTCTTGTGAGACCAATGATAAGATACAGCGACTTATAATGAAAATTCTGCAGACAATTTAGTAGTTAGAGTTTCGTATTTTAACGGACTTCATAATGACTACCGTCATAAGTTCTTTGGGGGTTACTCAGATGTCTTAGCCTAGGGTCCCGCTCAAAGGTCTTAGCCTGGGGGCCCACTAAGCCTTAATCCGGCTCTGCCTCTAATGAGTGCTCAAATTAAGGCTATAATTTGATGATCACTCTTTCAGAACCACTTACATTCCATTAATAGACTGTCTGAGATGGTGAGTCTGGTCTGTTGCAATCTAAATTATTTTACACCGAATGAAAAACACTTGCGCACTGTAATAATAATAAGAATAATAAAAAAAGGAAACTAAATTTTGTTTTCAGGAGCACACATGATATACGTGTTATTTTGAATGCCTGTCCATTGTTTCCAAGGACTTTCTTGCAATTTCAGATTTACGTAAACTTTCAAGGTGGAATCTATAGAAAAACTAGCTGAACTTTTTTTTTTTTGCAAGAGTCAAGATGCTGCCTTCAACAGAAAATGACACTGAAGGTAGGAAAGGCAACATTGTCGGTTTTCAGTTGAATTTATCCATGACGTGTTTCAAAAAAAATTCTGAAAGCAAGTAAAGTGGAACCTCTGTTTAGCAAATTTTCCTATTTAACTAATTTTTGGAGAACCTTGAAACTTGAGCAAAAATGTTTTTCCATGTACTAGCAAAATGATTTTCTATTAAACGAAATTCCTTACGGATGTTCCATTCATTTTGTTTCCGTCTGTTGCGCCCGAAATTGATAAGTATCTTGCTACTGCTGATTATTTTACTGAGGAAAATGTTCTATAGACTAATTTGATTGGTGATGACTCTGAAAACGAAGAATGCGAAAGAGAACCAAACCCAACTAAATTAAAGTCCATACGAACAAACTATTTCAGACGGTTTTAAATGGGATTCAATTCATCAATAATGCGCTAGAAGATGTTTTTCACTATCTTAATGGAAATGCCAATTACTATGAAGAAGTTCAGAAAAAAATTACTGATTTCTTTAAAGAGCGATCCACAATTTCTTTTAAAGAATTACCACATTATTTCATATTTCTGTAAAAATTAGGTTAACTGTCTCATACGTGTAGATTATACACATTTTATAACAACCCTGTATCCACTGGTATTAAATTATTCTTTTAATTTAGAATTGTCAAAACGAAATTAAATGAATGCAGTTCACAATTGTACTACTGTAGTAATTAAAACATCACCGAATGTCAACAATAATTCAATTTTATCACTGTTAAAGTTTAATACTGTAAGAAAGACTAACATTAATGGTAATAAACACTTTAACAAGTTTAAAACGGTTTAATGTTCATCAGTTTTGTTGCTTTTACTGTGAGGATCTCAGTGGAAGGGATATCTCATTTTATATTCAGATAGTACTTATGTGTTTATTTTATTTTATATTTTACTCAATTTTAGTTACAGTGATGAATATGCATTTTTATATACAGGGTGAGTCAAAAGTAGCAGGAAACCCTTGTATTTCAGAAACGGGAGCGAATATGAAATCTCTAAATACCCCAGCAAAGAATCGGTGAGGGGGCCTATCTTTTAGGCTATTTCCGGAATATGGCCGCCATCTTGAAATCCGCCATGTGGGATCAAGGTCAAATTTTTCAAATGATAAGACGGTTATGTTGCATATCAGACAAGACCAGAATTTTCTCAGAAATTGATTGCCGTAATCAAATTTGACATATGTGTTGCCATTGCGTCGTCTCGGTGGCGCAGTGGTCTAAGCGATGGCTTTTAATCATTCGTTCGAAAGGGATACGGGTTCGAACCCCGGTAAGCCATGGATGTTGTGTTTGTCTTACGGCACTGGCTGTCTCCCTTGCCTGGAACCAGTAACCCTAAATTAGGGACGGGCAACTACTTATAGCCCATAGAGTTGCTCACGGTGGTCGTTAAACCTCCAATCAAACACAAACACACACGCCTCTTTTTATTTTCTGGGGTTAACGGCCTAGGTGAGCGATTCAATTGGGTATAAGTATTTGCCTGTACCTAATTTGTTCCTTTTCATTTTCGGAGTTTAATCCTTTTTATTTTCAGTTGCCTGTCCTTAATTTGTCACTTTTTATTTTCGGGGATTAACGGCCTCTCCGAAGGACTCAATGCGCTATAAACAGTTGTCTACCTCTAATTTGTTCCTTTTTATTTTCGAGGTGTATCGGTCTCGGTGAGCGACTGAATGAGCTATTAGCAGTTGCCTGTCCTTAATTTGTTCCTTTTTATTTTTGGGGTTTGTCGGCCTCGATGAACGACTCAATGGGTTATAAGCGGTTTTCTGTCCCTAATTTGTCCCTTTTCATTTTCGTGGTCTAACGGCCTCGATGAACGACTCAATGGGTTATAAGCGGTTTTCTGTCCCTAGTTTATTCCTTTTCATTTTCGGGGTTTAACGGCATCGGTGAGCGACTCAATGGGCTATAAACAGTTGCCTGCTCCTAATTTGTCCCTTTCTATTTTCGGGTTTTATAGGCCTCGGTGAGCCACTCAATGGGCTATAAGTAGTTGCCTGTCCCTAATTTGTCCCTTCTTATTTTCGGGGTTTAACTGCTTCGGTGAGTGACTCAATGGGCTAAAAGCAGTTACCTGTCCTTAATTTAGAGACACTATGTCCAGGGAGGGGAGAGAGAGCCAGTGGCGTAAGGCAAACACAACATCCATGCCTTACCAGGATTCGAACCCGGCCCCATTTTCTGACGAACAATTAGAGTCTCGTAACACTCGGCCAGCAAAGCGGTTCAGAGAACTTAAAATACATGTCAGATGTCTTACGCTTTCTTAATCAGATACATAACAGAAATCAGCCTTTTATTTTATTGTACCCTCTAGACAAACTAACATTTAGAAACAGTTTCTGAAGTGCATCAAATGCTTTGTGTCTGTCTAATGAGCGACATGATAAGAATGGCTTATAATTTCACTCTGGTAACCCTAAGATGAACTCACATATGTAATTTCACGGAAACCTTCGAGCGCAATCATGTTCTCATGCAAAATGAGTAAAGAGCCTGACATATGGCGTAACCGGATTCAGTAGGCATTTTTGTCTTAAATAAAAAGCACCCAAAACAGATTCAAAGCGCGATATAGACTTCAAAGTGGTATTTCAAGGAAGAAGGAAGTAAATTCCCCATGCCGCAAGGCAAAGTTTATCGTTTTTAAGAAGCAGAAACTAGAAGCAGTGCAACTTGCCCAGGATATAAATCCTAGTAAATGAAAGGTAGACTACATAGAAATAATTCTCTGTATTTGATATATCAGAAAAATCATTCTTCGTGGAGACTGCGGTACTGGAAGAACGAGTCTAATTGGGTAAAAAGCACTTTGAAAGGTGGAAGTCAGGTTTAACAAAAAGAAAAAAGTATAAAACAACTAAACGTCTGTGCAAGAACCTCTTTTTTTTTTTTCTTAAAAACTTCTCATTTCAGAAATCTGTTTCGATTAATGCATCGAGATATCAAATCGGGTGAATTTATTTTCCGTTAGAATAAAACAGTCTTCATTAACAGTGAATTGAGATAAGCACAAACCAGTTCGTGAATAGAAAACACGCGTTGTATCACAAAGTTTTAAAGCATAATTTTAATACCGCTGCAGCAATGAACTAATGCATAAACTTTTTGGCATGTCTTTTGTAAAAAGAGATCGTGCTTATGTCATCGGTTCGTATGTCCGTCTGTAGACACCATATCTCTGTAACTATTGGTCCGATTTGAAAAATTCTTTTTGCATTGGGAGCTTGAAATATGCGAATGATGGTACTTTATTTATTTATTTATTTTTTTACGATGCACAATTTTGCCGCTGGAGGGTGAAATGCAGGTGATATCGAATTCGGAATGCATTTTATTCCATATATTTGCTTCTAAACATACGATTGAAAAAATTCTTTTACCTTCAATTTCCTTTATGTCGAAGAGTATTTTAGGTACAGTTACTTTTTCAACTTACACATAGATTTTCCTCTAGGGGTGTAAAAGTAAATTACGTTTCCCTCGATATCTCTTCTTCTAAAACTCCGATTTGAAAAATATTTTCTTTAGCGGATACAGCTCCTGATGGAAAATCTTTTGCATATATTTTCTAATTTTTGGTAAAGAATACTTTGGCCACCCGGGACGTAAGCGTTAATTTTTGCTTCTGATGTATTTGCCATAAAATCTGCGTTTCTAGAATCTCGATTGAAAAAATTTGTTCGTGGACCGATTCCACTTTCGTCGATAAACATTTTTGGAATATTTTCTTCTTGAAATATTGCATGGATCTGGTTCATTTACCCGATATTTACTTCACCGAAGGGTCACTTGACCGAAAATCACTTCACCGAAAAGATTGTTTCACCGAAAGATCACTTGATCGAAACGTTCATTTCATCGAAGGGTCACTTGATCTAAAGGTACATTTCACCGAAGGGTCACTTGATCGAAAAGTTCATTTCACCGAAAGGCCTCTTTACCTAAAAGTTCATTTCATGGAAAGGTCATTTAACCGAAGGGTCAGTTTATCGAAAACTTTGGATTTCATTACAGGATCTGTTGAAGCATGGTGCAGGTTTGGCAGACAGACTACCGAAACGTTAGGGGATCATACTCAAATTGCATTTTGATTTCTCCGTGTCACAGAAAACGCAAAGATTTAGTTTTAAAACAAAAATAATTGATTTTAAGTCCCTAGGCCTCGGCTTAGTACTTTTTAGCAAATTTTAATCACGCTCATGAGGTTTACATAAAAGTCATGTTCAGTGCTCATGTTCATAAGGTTTACATAAAAAGTAAAATTAATAATGTTGCACAATTTTTTCAGGCAAAAAAATAAATTTTAGGTTCCTAGGCCTCGGCTTAGGCCTTTTTAGCAAATTTTAAACGTGCGTGCTCATATTCATAAGTTTTAAATAAAAAGAGTCAAGTTAATAACTTTGCACATTTATTCAGGCAAAAAGAATCAATTTTAGGGCCCTAGTCCTCGACTTATGCCTTTTTAACAAATTTTAATCTTGCGTGCTTAAAAGGAGCCATGAAATTGATTTTTCAATCTAGGGCCTTAAAATTGTTTTATTTTGCCTGAAAAAATGCACAACATTATTAACTTGACTTTTTATGCAAACCTTATGAAACATGAGCGCGCACGATTAAAATTTGCTTAAAAGGCCTAAGCCGAGCCTAGGGCCCTAAAATTGATGCTTTTTTGCTTGAATAAATGCGCAACATTATTAACTTGACTTTTTATGTAAACCATATGAAACATGAGCAGGTACGATTAAAATTTGCTAAAAAGGGCCGAAGTCTTAGGGGCCCTAAAATTGTTTCTTTTTGCATGAATAAATCTGTAACATTATTAACTTAGCTTATTATACAAGTCTTATGACTATCAGCACGGCAGCTTCAAATATGTTAAGAGGGTCCAAGCCTGTGGCCTTATAATTAAATGTTTTATGCCTGGCTAAAAGTGCAAAATTACTAACTCGAGTGCGGGGGTAATTAACAGGAGCATGCATGACTGACCTTTGCTAAAAAGGGTAAAGCTGAGGCCTAGGGACCTAAAATTTATTTTTGTATTTTAGTAAATGTGGAACATTATTCACTTGACTTCATATGTAAACTTTATGAGTATGACGTAGGGTGATTAAAATCTGCTAAAAAGGCCTAAACTGAGGCCTATAAGGCCTTAAAATGAATTCCTTGTGTCTGAGCAAATGTATGAAATTATTAACTTTACTTGTTATATAACCCATATGAATATAAGCACTGCAGCTTAAAATTTACTAAAACGGCCCAAATCAATTCCCAAGGCCTTAAAATCAACGTTTTAGGTCTGGGTAAAAATTCAACATTATTAATTTGTTTTGCTATGTAAACCTTATGAATATGAACAAGAATGATTAAAATTTGTTAAGAATTCCCAGATCTAGGCATATGAGGCCTTAAAATTAATGTTTTAGGCTTGAGCAAAAGTGCAACATATTTTACTTTACATTTTATGTAATGCTTACGAATACGAGCAGGGTTAAAATCTGTTAAAATGGCCCGTACCTAAGTCTACGGTAAAAAAATTTATGTTTTGTAGTTGAGTAAAACTGGAACATTACTTACTTGATTTGATATGTAACCTTTATGAATATGAGCTCGAGGTATTAAAATTTGACAAAAAGGCACAGATCTAGGCCTTGTAATTAATCTTAAATTTCGAAAAACCTACTCATGAGGAGGTGTTTCATAGAAATTAAAAGTGTATTTTTTATATAATCCGATAACGTTTAGGTGGCCAGTTTTTCAAAAACCCGCAATACACTCCAACAGATCTCCAACAACAAAATTCTGAGATTTCGATAAACTGACCACTCGGTGAAATGATATTTCGATATAATGAACTTTTAGGTAAAGTAATCCTTCGGTGAAGTGAACTTTTCGATCAAATGTCCTTTCGATGAAATGAACTTTTAGGTGAAGTGACCTTTCGGTGAAATGAACTTTTCGGTCAAGTGACCCTTCGGTGAAATGTACCTTTCGATCAAGTGATTTTCGGTGAAGTGATTTTCGATCAAGTGAACGATACCCGGTTTTTCCGCCAAAGAGCGTAGATAAATATCTTATTTTTGTCAATATATCTGCTTCTGATGGTTCGATTTGAAAAATTCCTTCTTTATTGGGTAGAGTGTCCGATGCCACATCTTTTCATGTAATTTCAAAATTTTCAAGTAATTCATAGACGTTCCGATAGGGGGCGTAAATATAAATTGTGTTTCCCCCGATTTCTCTGCTTCTAAATCTCCGATTTTAAAAAGTCTTTCTGCACCATACATACAGCTCCTGATGGGAAATGTTTTTCATGTAATTTCTAATACTTGGTAAAGAAAAGTTTGGCCACCAGGGGGCGAAAGTTTTTATTTCTGCTTCTGATATATTTGCAGCAAAATCTGAGCTCCTGAAAATTCGACTGAAAAAATTCTTTCCTGGACCGATACCGCTCACATGGAAAAACCTTTTGAGAATACTTTCTTCTTAAAATATTCATGTTACTTCCGCCAGGGGGCATAGATGCACATCTTGTATTTGTCGATATCTCTACTTCTAAGTGTCCGATTTGAAAAACATCTTTCTTTGTTGGAGAGCTATTCCACTGCGAAATGTTTCTTATAAAATTTTAAAATTTTCTTTAGGCACAAGTCTGCAAACAGAGGGCGTAAGTTCACGATTCCGTTTACAGCAGTATCTGCGGGATTAAAAACCCTACTGAAAAACTTTCTTCGGTCAAACTACTGTTTTCCATACCGGTTTCATCGACTTTGAATAGCTTTGATAAATTTAGTTTGCGTCAGAAAGAATTCATATTTCATATTCACTACACCAGAAAACTCGGTGTCATCTTTCTTGTTTTACTACTGAAAATGTCTCTCGCATAAGCCATAGTCGGTGCATGACTTGCGCTGGTAAATATAACATTATCAGAATGATTAGACAAATAAATCGCATGGTTTAAATGCGTAATGATGGAAGTAAAGCAAAAGTAATGGTGGAGACCGATGGTATGCTAAGTTGATTTCATAAAAACAAAGAAGCAGAAGAAGGTACAGTCAGACCATATTAAGCCTCCCTCTTTAAACCGGCACCCAGGTTGCCGCCAACTGCTCTCGGGCTACAAATCTTATCCCATTCTGCTAAATGGAAATTTTTGCCTTTAAACCACCATCTCGCTGACCGCCATACGCCAGAACATACTAGCGACATTTTGGTGTTTTCCAATGGAGAAATACGCCGCTGAACCGTTTCTCAAAACTATGCAATTCTTTTTAAATAATCACTTCTAACTTATAACTGCGAAACACCAACCACTCTGTTTTAAGAATTTCTTTCCGAACTTTATGCGAACTATAGGTTTAATAGAAGGCATGGACTGAAAAAAGCGGGGAGTAGGGGGTGGGGGTGGTGTGATTTGAGGACTGGCTGGAAGAAATCAAGCTTGACTTGAAATACCAAAGAAGAAAGGTTTCTTTAATTTCAGAAAATGCTCCGTATGCAACAAAACAGCTGAAATCAGTGATGTTAAGTTAGCATTTCGACTTCTTAATGCATCGAAAAATTGCAGCCCCTTAATACCGGGATAAATAAAGCTTTTAAATGGCTTTGTGAAAAATTTAAGGTGAAAACAACTCATAGAAAACATTACTAAGAAAAAAAAAAACATTAAAATTTCATTAACGGTTGTAATCTTCATAAAATGACTACGGGAGTCATCAAATCAGGAAAGAATTGAAGCTTAACGGAAACGTTTGTCATTGATAAAGAAAAATCTACTAGCCACCCCTTTAAGATTGTGAAAATAAAGCCGCATTTGCAGATAACGAGATTCGAACCCATATCTGCCTTCTCAGGAGTTGACTACTCTACCGATTGAACTGCACCTATCTTGGCTTATAGCTGCAACTTGCCATTTTGACTCTTTCGTTACCTCAGTGGTACGCCACATATATTCCTCCCTTGAGAAAGGTGCGGGCACGAAATTGCAGGTTTTGGATCCGCCAATAAACCATGCTAGAAGAAGGAATTCTGATTAATTCCAGACAACATATGGAAGAATCATCACACATTTTTCGAAGCGCAGAACAAGGAATTTTCATTAATTCCAGATGATGTATGGAAGAATCATTTTTCGAAGCGCAGAAGGAATTTTCATTAATCCAGGCGATGTATAGAAGAATCATCTCACATTTTTCGAAGCGCAGAAGAAATTTTCATTAATTCTGGACGATGAGTGGAAGAAGCATCACACATTTTTCGAAGTGCAGTAGAAGTAATTTTCATTAATTCCAGACGATGTATGGAAGAATTATCGCACATTTTTCGAAGCCCAGAAAAAGTAATTTTCATTAATTTCAGACGATGTATGGAAGAATAAAATTTCGATGCGCAGAAGAAGAAATTTTCATTAATTTCAGACGATGTATGGAAGAATCATCACACATTTTTCGAAGTGCAGAAGAAGTAATTTTCATTAATTCCAGACGATGTTTGGAAGAACCATCACACATTTTCGAAGCGCAGAAGAAGTAATTTTCATTAATTCCAGACGATGTTTGGAAGAATCATCACACATTTTCGAAGCGCAAAAGAAGTAATTTTCATTAATTCCAGACGATGTTTGGAAGAACCATCACGCATTTTCGAAGCGCAGAAGAAGTAATTTTAACTTATTCCAGACGATGTTTGGAAGAATCATCACATATTTTCGAAGCGCAGAAGAAGTAATTTTCATTAATTCCAGTCGATGTTTGGAAGAACCATCACACATTTTCGAAGCGCAGAAGAAGTAATTTTCATTTATTCCAGACGATGTTTGGAAGAACCATCACACATTTTCGAAGCGCAGAAGAATAATTTTCATTAATTCCTGTCGATGTTTGGAAGAGCCATCACACATTTTTCGAAGCACAGAAGAAGTAATTTTATTTAATTCCAGACGATGTATGGAAGACGCAACACGTATTTTTCGTAGTGTAAAAGAGAAAATTCTAATGAATTCCAGACGACGTGTGGAAGAAGCATCGCACATTTATCTCAAACCTCACGGACAAGAGATTCACTTTACGTTCGAGCGCCGGAAAACCTTTTTTTTTCCGGCTTCGACAATTCTACCGACTGAACTACACCGACCTTGGCTTATCGCTGCAACTTGCCGTTTAGACTCTTGCGCCACCTCAGCGGTACGTGGCAAGGTGTAGAAGCTTTTACATTATTGGGTTGGAAATAAAGTGATGACCGGTGACGAGGTACCCGAAGTCGACGTCTAGGCCACTGCACACATTAGCTACTGAGATTGCACAGTATACCGTCATGACATCAGCAGGTAGGTGCCTTAAGTCAGTGGTAGTTAGCCGTCAGAAGGCGAAGAGTGTAAGCGCTAGCCAACATGGAAGTGGACAAGGAGCACATCCGCCATTGCATGCTGTAGGAGTTTCGTTGCAGTAGTATCCCCGCATGTGCTGTAAGGAACATTACCAGCGTATACCTGGATACCTGGATGCCGCATGACATCGTCATTGCTGCTGATGGTTCGAACGCTTTCGAGAAGAAAAGTTTCACCTGTCAGACTGTCAGAACGCCGGCAGACCCGCAACAGTGGATAAGGACATATTGAAGACGTCAGTGGAGACCAAACCACATGTGACCACGCGGGAGTTGGCCGAACAGCTGAGGACTACCCACACGAGCATGATCACGCACCTTCATCAAATTGAGAAAGTGCGCAAGAATAGAGTTTGGACACCCCGTCAACTCATAGTTGGGCAGAAAGCAAATCGCATGAGTGCATGAGTTTCCCTGCTTGCACGTGACCAAGTTGAACCGTTTTTAGATCACATTATGACAGGTGACGAAAACTGGGTCCCGTATGACAATGCCAGCTCCTGGAAACAGTGGTTGGACCCAAAACAGAAGCCCATGCAGACTCCCAAAGCCGGTTTACACATACGTAAGGTCCCGTTGTCTGTTTGGTGGGATATGCGGGGTGTTGTGTCTTTTGAGCTGCTGCTGGACAACACCACTATCACCGCCGATGTGTACTGTCGTCTGCTGGACGATCTGCTAGCATTGCTCACGTCGAGACGACCAGCACTGTTGAACCGCAAGAGCGTCCTCCTACAGCAGGATGGAGCGAGACCTCACACTGCACGGGTGACCTGTCACATGATCAGCGACCTGAGTTAGGAGCTGCTACCGCACCCAGCTCGTTCCCGGGACACTGTCCCAAGCGACTACCACCTTTTTCTGTCGTTGCAGCATTTTCTGGACGGACAGCGGTTCACCAACTGGGAAGATGTGTGACTCGCACTTGCGCACTTCTTGGAGGCACAAATCTCAGGGACGGCATCCAACAGCGGCCCAGACGATGGGAGCTGGTCGTATCAAACCGTGGTGACTATATTTTGGACTGATTTGTACATGTATGTGCAGTAAATAGCACTTTCTATTGCCTTGCATTTGCAGACATTACTTTCTTTCCAATCCAGTATATCACTGTTAAAAATTGTGTGGTATGTTGCACCAAACAGTGGTGCTACACCAGCTGCACCACTTTCTGAGGAAACAAAACCCACAACACGGTTTAACCTTGCCCCATAATGTGGTGTAACCTTGTTTCATAGTACCATGTGGTTAAGTTTCGTTTGAACCACACAATGGTGTACCTTCTCTCTGAAAGTGGTGCAGCTGGTGTACCTCCACTTATTGGCTCTCAGAAAGTATTGCAGCTGGTGTACCTCCACTTATTGGCTCTCAGAAAGTGATGCAGCTGGTGTACCTCCACTTATTGGCTCTCAGAAAATGGTGCAGCTGGTGTATCTCCACTTATTGGCTCTCAGAAAGTGGTGCAGCTGGTGTACCTCTACTTTTGGCTCTCAGAAAGTGGTGCTGCCGGTGTACCTCCACGTTTTGGCTCTCAGAAAGTGGTGCAGCTGGTGTGCCTCCACTTATTGGCTCTCAGAAAGTGGTGCAGCTGGTGTACCTCCACTTATTGGCTCTCAGAAAGTGGTGCAGCTGGTGTACCTCCACTTATTGGCTCTCAGAAAGTGGTGCAGCTGGTGTACCTCCACTTATTGGCTCTCAGAAAGTGGTGCAGCTGGTGTACCTCCACTTATTGGCTCTCAGAAAGTGGTGCAGCTGGTGTACCTCCACTTATTGGCTCTCAGAAAATGGTGCAGCTGGTGTATCTCCACTTATTGGCTCTCAGAAAGTGGTGCAGCTGGTGTACCTCTACTTTTTGGCTCTCAGAAAGTGGTGCTGCCGGTGTACCTCCACGTTTTGGCTCTCAGAAAGTGGTGCAGCTGGTGTGCCTCCACTTATTGGCTCTCAGAAAGTGGTGCAGCTGGTGTATCTCCACTTATTGGCTCTCAGAAAGTGGTGCAGCTGGTGTACCTCCACTTATTGGCTCTCAGAAAGTGATGCAGCTGGTGTACCTCCACTTATTGGCTCTCAGAAAGTGGTGCAGCTGATGTACCTCCACTTATTGGCTCTCAGAAAGTGGTGCAGCTGATGTACCTCCACTTTTGGCTCTCAGAAAGTGGTACTGCCGGTGTACCTCCACGTTTTGGCTCTCAGAAAGTGGTGCAGCTGGTGTACCTCCACTTATTGGCTCTCAGAAAGTGGTGCAGCTGGTGTACCTCCACTTATTGGCTCTCAGAAAGTGGTGCAGCTGGTGTATCTCCACTTATTGGCTCTCAGAAAGTGGTGCAGCTGGTGTACCTCCACTTTTTGGCTCTCAGAAAGTGGTACTGCCGGTGTACCTCCACGTTTTGGCTCTCAGAAAGTGGTGCAGCTGGTGTACCTCCACTTATTGGCTCTCAGAAAGTGGTGCAGCTGGTGTATCTCCACTTATTGGCTCTCAGAAAGTGGTGCAGCTGGTGTACCTCCACTTTTTGGCTCTCAGAAAGTGGTACTGCCGGTGTACCTCCACGTTTTGGCTCTCAGAAAGTGGTGCAGCTGGTGTACCTCCACTTATTGGCTCTCAGAAAGTGGTGCAGCTGGTGTACCTCCACTTATTGGCTCTCAGAAAGTGGTGCAGCTGGTGTGCCTCCACTTATTGGCGCAACATACCACAGAATTTTAACAGTGTGTATGTGCTCATTCGGAAATAATCCTTATAATGTTTTCAATATGCATGCAACATTTTTATTGTGAAATAAAAACCCATGTGTTTATTTTCACTAACGCATCTTGTGTTTTAGTTACCATATTCAAGAATTTCTCTTTCTGTCTACCAAAAATTGTCAAATATTATTCTTTCCACCTTTTGCTTTACAGCTTGTATTTTTGGCACATCTAATCTTACTGAAGCATTTCGAAGCTATACAAATTTCGTACGATTTTTTGATACTTATCCTGAGTTGCTGCCCATGCGGCGAAAGTGGCTGGTCATCAGGGAGCCAGGTCAGTTCTTTTTTCAGGTCTGTGGAACTGCATGTATGAGCAAAATATGTACACATTAGCCTGTTGTTATAAAATGTTTATTACCCTTATGATTGTGTCTCTTTACATGCCAAACGACACTGCATACACAAAATTTGGACTTATTTGTCTATTGTTATAAATTTTTTATTACTCTTATTATTGAGTCTTTTTACATGCCAAATGACACTTTATACGCAAAATTTTTACGTACACTATATTGACAAAAGTCACCGGACAACCCTTTGAAAGCAAATCAACGGATCCGCTGCGTTGTTAAGTAGCGCGGTACAGATGCAAACGGTATAAAAACAAGCCAGAAGCTGACCATAATCATATCGCACTGTGAGATTGACTGAAAATGTCGCGGCGTGAGAAAACTGACTATGAGAAAGGAAAGATTGTTGGGTGTTATATTAGTGGGTTGCCCATAAGAGAAACCGAGAGGCGTTTAAACATACCCAAGTCAACTGTTTTGGATGTAATGAATAAGTGGAAGACACATGGCGTGCCTGAAGCAGCAAAACGTACCGGCAGACCAAAGAAAATCAGTGATAGAGGGCGTCGAAGCCTCAGGAGAGTCGTTACAGTTAATCGATGGAGTACTGCACAAGACCTCACTGTACAGGTGAGTAAAAATGTACACTTACCATTCGCAGAGAACTTCATTCCATGGGTCACCGTGGTCGTGCGGCTGCCCATAAGCATTTCATCTCCACTCGGAATACTACTCGTCGTTTAGCATGGAGTAAAGAACATTTATCGTGGACCGTAGATCAACGGAAACGGGTGCTATGGACTGATGAATCCAGATACAGAATCCATCAATCTGATAGCCGTGTGTGGGTATGGCGGCAGCCGGGAGAAGGCTATTTACCACAGTGTACTGTTCCTACGGTCAAGTTTGGAGCTGGCATTGTACTCGTGTGTTTCGTGGTATGGCCCCGGTCCATTGGTCATCGTAGACAAACCTGTTAACCAGCTTGTCTATCTCGATATTCTGGACAATCATACGCTACCAACTCTGTGGCAGTACTATGAAACAGAGCCTTGTTGGTACCAGCAGGATAATGTATCTAGCCATAAAGCAAGGTTTCAAAATCGCTTTATTCTAATTTATCATAAGAAAACATAAGAGGGAGACGTACAGTATTGGGCGTCTCACTGGGAAATAATACAAAACTGTTAAAAACATGATGGTATATACACTGCAATGACAATGGGGATGAATAACAAATGCTGCAAGCAAAGCTTATTGAATAAAAATTGCAGAAGTGACAAAGAGAAACACATCGTGTCACATGACATTGGCTGGGCATGATTTACAGGATAACACAGGCGAAACAATAGTACACAATTAGAAAAAGAACAGCACAAACACCGCCGTGAAGGTAAAACATTACATACATGAGATAAAAACACAGCGTGCACAATTGTGCAAGTTATTTTAACGAGGGCACCAAAGCAACATAATACAGGCGGGGTGAAAGTAAGTAATGTACACGAGCAAGCATGAAAATACACTGAGATGGCATTAGCATTCACAATTCAACGGTAGCGTGGATTGCAGAGTCGTAGAGTGGAGGAGGGCCACCAGGGTGCCACGGAACTCAGCAAAGGAGGTGTAGAATGTCCTAGGGGTACTGATAGGTGTAGTAGTCCAGAATCAATCGCAAACCATGGAGCGGCCGGCGCCCAGGTAGCATAGAAGGTGGCTTCTCAACGACTGGAAGAAGCCGACTGGTACTCCAGGCGGAGTCGAGAAAGCAATCAATCTTGAAAATGGCACAAAAGTGCTGCGCTGGCCTGGTGTAAAGAGACCGGCGAGGAAATGCTGCGGAGTTGTTGAAGGTATACGTAAATAACGTGTTTAACCAGCACGAAAAGATAGGCACATACTGAAGGAAGAGTTGTAGGTGGATGAGCCTGCAGAAGAAGATGTCTGTAGGCAGTGAACGGAAGATCTTGAGAACAAGAGCGACTGGCAATCCGGAAAGCCTGGTGGAGGAGAGGCATCAGGATGGGACAGTAAAGGTAGACGTGAGAAACGTCTGCCTCCTGTGCGCAGAAGGAGCAGAGAGGGGAGGAGAGAAGAGACATGCGAAAGAGAAAAATACGGAACAGGGAGGCGATTATGCAAAAAGAGCCAGTGGGTATTAATTTCAAGAGGGGCAGATAAGGGTGAGTGGGCAGCGGCCCAGACAAGAGGAAGAGAAGCAGGGGGAACCTCCAGAATAGAAAGCGGTGAAGGGGTGGCAAGGTGCACTAGAAAACGATAAAGAGATTTAGAGGAGAGAGAGGAGAGAGGAAGAACCGAGTTTGTGAGTCGGAGGAAAAACGGCAGCGGAAGAGGGGCAGAAAAGACAGAGACGAGACCGGTGGGGGAGACAAGATCAGGGAAAAGCGAAAGAAGTGCAGTTAGCAGAGAGTCATAGACCAAATGGGCGGATGGGGATGAGAGAATAGCAGGGGGGAGGCCAGAGAAAGGGCGCCAGGATAGATCCGAGTTAGTGAGGTCTTGTACAGTTACTACACCTGCTCGGAGCCAAGAGGGGAATGAAAAACAGGGGAGATGGGGGGATGAACAAGGGAGTTGAAGAAGAGGGGTTCAGAAAGAAGCTCTAGAGTTGAAGAGGGAGGGAGCGAATGAGGGGGAGAGAGCGAAGGTGAATGAGGGCTTCAGAATATGCAGGTGGGAGTTTGGAGGGGGGAAAGGACAGCAATCCATGAGAACTAAAGAAAGAAAGGAAAAATGTGGGTTACGCAAGGAGGCAAGAACGTCACGTACCTGAACTGCGGAAGCCACTGGAGCCGTGAAAAGGTGAATGAAGTTGATCACTCGGCTTGCTTTGTAGCACAGCGGGACATCAGGTAGGCCAGCACCACCATAGGAGGGAGGAGCACAGAGCTTGTGGACGTTAATCCAGTGATGACCCGCCCACATTACTCGAGTAAGGCAGCGTGTAACCTCCTGGAGACAGAAAAGCGGGGTCGTAGATGCAATCCAAGAATGCTTGCAGATGGACAGAAGGTATGTCCTGGTGAGATTTGCACGCTGGTAGTAGGACGTACAGAACTGCGCACGACACCAGAATGCAGCTGTGCGGAGGAGGCGAGGATGGAGTTCCGAGCGAGTTGCACTGGATGTAGCTTGTGGTGCACCTAAGTGCACACCCAGGAAACGTTGGGTAGTGGATGACCATGTGGCCCCCCATGGAGCATCCAAGCGATTGGACCACGACCCGCACCACAATCCAGTGCTCTTAGACGTATTCAGTTCAGCTGCAGAACATGAAGCATATGCGGAGAACAAACGACGAAGCAGTTGGAACTGTGAGTCACTACGAATGCAGACGGTGATGTCATCTGCATAAGCAGAGTAAATGACCGAGTGATGCCGTGAGCTGGCAACTGGTGGTGGAAGTTGTGCTAGAAGAGATGTTTGCAGAGAGCGTAGAAAAGGCTCGACGGCAATCGCAAACAGTTGACCAGAAAGCGGGCAGCCCTGACGAACTCCCCGCTTGAAGGGAACATGTGCTGTGAGAAAAGATGCCGTCTTAACATGGAAAACGGCGTCCCGGTAGAGGGAGAGAAGAACGGAGACAAATTGTGGAGGAAAGCCAAAGTGTAGCAGGGTTTGTGTTAAATAGGCGTGTGAGATATTATCGAAAGCGGAACGGAGATCTAAGGAAAGGAGAGCAAGAGGTTCAGAATGAGTCTTGGCAAGATGAATGAGATCGCGAAGAAGTTGAACATTGGAGGAAAGAGAACGGCCAGGAACAGTATAGGTTTGAGAGTCAGCAAGGATGTGAGGGAGGATAGAGTTTAGTCGACGGGAAAGAAGCTTAGTATAGAGTTTATAATCTTGATTGAGAAGAGAAATGGGGCGCCAATTTCCCAAGTCAAGAGGGTCACCCTTCTTGGGAAATAGGACCACATGTGCGTCCGTGAAACTCCTCGGGAGGGGGGAGCAGTTAAATGCAGCAGAAAAAGCGGAGAGGAGAAAAGGCAACAAAAGAGGCAAGAACGCACGGTAAAAAGGAAAGAGAGGCCGTCCGGACCCGGAGCGGCATGGGGGTTAAGGGAAGAGAAGGTGTCGGACACCTCCGTGGATGTGGGTGCAAGAGACAGGGTGTGAGCAAGATGAGACGGAACTTGAGGTAGGTTATTGAGAAGATGGGGGAGAGCAGAGGGAGAAGGGGGAGGAGTTTCACTGAACTTGGTGGTATAGAACTGACGAACGTGAGAGCAAATCGCTGCCGAATCGGATGTGATTTCGCCAGAGGGGAGGCGAAGATGACGAAGCGAGGTAGAAGACTTACGTGCAGATTCCATTGATGTTAGAAAATCATAGGTGCATTCCTCCGGATTGAGATGTTTAATGCGCAGACGTAAAAGTGCTTGCTGCGCAAGAGGTTTCAGCAAAGCCTGGAGCTCCGCCTGATATGCTGGAAAAAGCGGATCTGATAACCCAAGGACTGTTACGGCGTGTAATTCCGTATCGTTTGTGGACTGGCCAGCACAGAGTCCTGATCTTAATCACATGGATCACCTATGGGATGAATTAGAGCACCGCATAAAAAGTTTGGAACTAAGGCCTACTACTGAGCAACATTTAGTGGCAGCATTATGTACTGAATGGAAGCGCATACCTATCGCTGTGTTCCAAAACCTTGTTGAAAGCATGTCTCGAAGGATTTTCTTTTTTGATTGGGGGTTTAACGACCACCGTGAGCAACTCAATGGGCTATAAGCAGTCGCCCGTCCCTAATTTAGGGTCACTGGTTCCAGGGAAGGGAGAGAGTCAGTGCCGTAAGACAAACACAACATCCATGCCTGACCGGGATTCGAACCCGGACCCCTTACGGACGAATGATCAGAGGCCAGCGCCTTAGACCACTGCGCCACCGGTGCGGCTCTCGAAGGATCAGTGCATGCATTACGGCCAAGGTGAACCGACACCGTACTAGAAAAACACAAAGCATGTCAGTAAATGCTATGTTGTGTTTCTCTTGTAGGTGTCCGGTGACTTTTGTCAATATAGTGTATATGTCTATTGTTATAAAATGTTTATTACCCTTATGATTGAGACTCTACATATCAAACGTCTGTATTCCCTATCAGGTGTTAAGCGTTTTCCTTTTTAAATTTACGAATGCCTTCGGGAGTTTAATTTAGGACATCAGTGTACATGTACGAGTATTTATCTTTCTATGCAGGAAATATATGATATGTTTGCAAGGTAGTGAAAGAACTTTATGTATATATATATATTCTAAACATTGAGAAATATTTTTTTTAGCATTTCCTTTCAGAAATTACGATTAAACATGATGAACAATAGCTGACTGTTTGAACGCTCTGAATTATATTTTTTTCCCAGATGTTTCTAAAAAGTGTCTTTCAAGGACTGCCGTAAGTTATTATTTTGCAGTGGAGCTTTAATAACGAAGTTTACGTATTAATATTTTCAGGCTTTAGTCTCATTCAATTATGTATTTCAAATGCTTAAAGCGTGTTTATCTTTAACAATTTCCAAGATAATTCTATCATTGAAATTTTCCCCTTTTGTTCATGCGTCCCACATGTGAGAAAGACTGTTCTATAGAACAGCAGTTCACCCTGAATTTTTACCTCGTACTTACGCAAAGTAGACAAGAGGTATTTATTATGAATTACTGTTCAGAATACCAAATACTTAGTTTTTAATCAGAATTAGAGATGTACATATATACATATATATATATATATATATATATATATATATATATATATATATATATATTCTATAAAGAAGATACCTAAGCAAAAATATACATATATAATTTTGACTCACACCTAGTACAACATAGAAAAGGTTATGTATCTACCTGTGTGAGTAAAAGGAGAAAAGATAAAAAAATAAAATAAAACAACTGAATGTAGAAGGTGTCGAGAATACTGAGCCTTGGCTTTATCAAGGACCAGCAAAAACTCTGCATTTTCTCACTTCCACAAAGACCTAGTTGGAAATGGGTTTCTGCAAGGCCATAGATGCAAGTAACGTTCCCACCTAAAATAGTTTAAAAAATATATATATAAATCATGTCCTCCGTAGAGTAGCATGACCTAGCACTAGTTAACAATTTCGCTTGCATCCATTAACCTTCATGGCCCGACCCATGCTCTTCATCTGTTACTATTAAACAGAGAGAAGAAGATTAAAGAGAACTCAAGCTGTGAGAGTGACATAATAATTAGAAATGATTTTCAGCTATAACGAAATTCCAAGTTCGTTTCAGAGAGAATTTAAATTCTCTCTCAAACGAACTTGGAATTTCGTTATAGCTGAAAATCATTTCTAATTATTATGTCACTCTCACAGCTTGAGTTCTCTTTAATCTTCTTCTCTCTGTTTAATAGTAACAGATGAAGAGCATGGGTCGGGCCATGAAGGTTAATGGATGCAAGCGAAATTGTTAACTAGTGCTAGGTCATGCTACTCTACGGAGGACATGATTTATATATATATATTTTTTAAACTATTTTAGGTGGGAACGTTACTTGCATCTATGGCCTTGCAGAAACCCATTTCCAACTAGGTCTTTGTGGAAGTGAGAAAATGCAGAGTTTTTGCTGGTCCTTGATAAAGCCAAGGCTCAGTATTCTCGACACCTTCTACATTCAGTTGTTTTATTTTATTTTTTTATCTTTTCTCCTTTTACTCACACAGGTAGATACATAACCTTTTCTATGTTGTACTAGGTGTGAGTCAAAATTATATATGTATATTTTTGCTTTGGTATCTTCTTTATAGAATGTGAATTCTGAATTTTCAAAACTGCTGCGTTGCGCGTTTTGATTTTCAGGTTATTTTCACCCTTCGTTTTAAATTCTAAAATTTTTTCCTTAGTCTTCAGTTTTGCTCTTAAGTATATATATATATATATATACATATTGTCAATTAGTGTGTATTCCTAAACTATTCTCTCTGAGATTCAGAGGTTAGCTTCTAAAAAAATCTCATCTTCCAAATTAGAAGATTAAGACTGATTGTACTTTCCTTTACTTACAGTTGATGTAGTATGAAACCTCACGATTTACAGCGACCTTGGCAGCCAACTCGAGCTTCAGTGACATCCATCACACGTCTCTCGCAAGATCTTTTGTACTTTCATTCTTATTATCTTCACTAGTCGTTTCTGGTAAGCAAAAGACTAGAAATAATGCGTACAGAACACTCCGCTTTGTCACAAATATCGCTGTGAGAAAGACAACACCCAGTAATTTGCAAGAAGAGAAACTTGTTATCTTATGCATCGTTCCTTCATTACACGCAGGCGCTATTTCATTTAGGTAACCTGACTTCATGTTTCTACATACAATACAATACACAAGTACTAAAATACAAAAGGTCAGCGTGGAAAACACAAAGGGTTAAAAGACACAGAAATGCAGAAGGTCAGCATTCAACTTTGCATTTTCTCAACAGCAGTAATTTGCTCCGACAAAGTGAAGGTATAACGTCCTTGTTGCATCAGTTTCAAGCAAGTAACGTTGTTTCGAAATCGCTTTCTTCAAATGAGCGCTTTGTAAAAGTATAAATTCCTTAATACGACTTTTGTAAACATGTGAATGGTTTTATAGCAAAAAAGTGTTAACCCCGACAATACGCTGTGGCAATGTAGAACGATTCAGGTGAGACCATTTGAAAACATCTGCCAGCTATTTTAAGCTTTTTAAAAAGAGGAAGAATTGAATAACCGCTCAGATCTGAAATAAGCATTTAAGAAACGCATGCTTGCCTTCCATGCTAGACATTATCCTCTTTATCTCCACAAACACAGATTTATCCCATAACGGAAATTTTTCAGTTGTTGAAAAGTGGCATGGGAATATAAAATTAATGATGATGTTAAAAAAAATAATAATAATACCTCAGACAAAACAGTCACAGAAAATCGGAAAGTCTGGATAATTGATATAGCGATTCCTGGAGATGCCAGAGGCGATGAAAAAGAACTGGAAAAAATGACTAAATATAGAGATCTGGCTTCAGAAATTACCCGATTATGGACCAAACACACAAACTGTAGTCCTTATTGTCATCGTGGTACTTGGAACAATGTCCAAAAACTTTATGAATCATTTCGAAAAATTGCAGCTTTCTGATATATCACTTACAGGACTGCAGAAGACAGCTTTACTTGGGACATCATATATTTTATGCCGATTCTTGACTGATACCTAGGTCTCCGGTGGAAATTCGTATCAGTTCAAAACCACCAGTCAATGGCAATTTTGTTGTTTATGTTTGATTGCCATAGGCTGTGTTTCGTGCATTTCGAATAAAGAAGATAATAAAAAAATACTAAAGGCATTCACGATGCGCTGATTTGTTCACTGCGGTAATATTTTCACTCCTAATACAATAAGAATAATATGCTCGATGCCATATGTGCTGCAGACAAAGAGAACGACACTTCACTAATATAAAATAAACCGGAGGCTAAAATAGAGGAGCCGTCTATGTAAGATAAGATTCGAAAATGGAACTTCATGGAGCTCATCCAAACCAGTCAGACTCTAGGCCGGAAGTTGACACGAAAACCTCAAACCAGTGGCTAATGCGAGAAAAATTATATGGAAAGATTATTGGGTTCATGATGGCTGTTCAAGACAAAGTGATTGCAAACAAAAATTATTGAAAATACATTTCGAAGGAGGACCTGCAAATTGACAAATGTTGGAGATAGACCATTGAATACAATTGCGGGAGATGCACTACGCTACCAAACGTTGATATATGCAGCGACATAATAAATCTTCTGAGACGATACATCAACAATTAACACATGATACAGAACTATCACTGTCAAAAGTACCATACTACTTGTAACGTATACTCTAGATTCAGTTTCCTTTTGATTTTACTATCTCTTGTTATTTTATTTTCCTATGCAAATTATCTTCTCACTTAACGAGATGTTATTTCTCCCGCTGAATGATATGTGACAATGAGTGTAAGTCATGACGTGGTGGTAGGCAGTATATATAGGCGCGTTCAACTATACCAAGAGAGCTTTGTTTTATGTGCGAGGAGCTTCGTTTTATGTGCCGGGAGCTTCGTTTTATGTGATTAGGTTCTTCTTCATTATTGTGATGCGATTCTACGAAAGTTCGGATATTCAGTAGTAGAGTGATTTAGTAGAGTGTGTGTTGGATGATACCAGGAGTTTTCCAAATAAAAGGTTTTAAAGTGAGTACACTTTTCTCAGTTCATATTATTGTCAGACCTCTGTCTGGCCGTTAAGTCTCTTTCATTAAGTGTCTCCATTACGTCCAGGCATAAAACTTTATTCATTATAATTACCACACAACCAGCACTAAACTTTATTATTCATTATATACTGTATATAAATATCAACCCACTGAAATACTAAATAATAAACAACACAAACTATATTGGGACCTTGAGATTATAACAGACGTAACCATCTCTGCTAATAGTTCCAGATATAGTTTCATATGACAAAATGCAGAAGGAAGAAGTCATTATCAACATATCGGTACCGTTAGACAGTAATATTCAGAATATCTCTGCAACAAAACTCGACAAGTATGTGGAACTGGCTGCTGAGATTAAATAGATGTGGAAGGTGAAAACAGTTCACATACGACCACTGATTATCTCTGCAACTGATATAATTCCTCAGACTCTTATAACTTAGCTTGACGCTTTAAGTCTACAACACCTAAAGCCCAAAAACCAAGAAGAAGTAATTCTCGATATGTGCCGCATCATACGACGATTTTTAAACCACGAGTGACTATGTCTTTACTTGACCTCATGTGCGTAGTAACAAGTGGACCATGCAACAGATGTAGTAGATGAGAAAATTAAATAAAATAATAGATGACCAAACATGAAGTGTTGATATCGGCATAATGAAGCAAGAGAGGTGACACAGAGTTTTCGGTTGTGATGAGCACGTCTTTTGAATCCTTTCCGTCGTAAATAAAATTTATCAAAGTTATTCATAGTCAACCAGTTGGAAAAAAAAATCAACCGGATTTGTACAATCGATAAGACATCCATAAACAGCTACTTACTTCCAGCAGCGACTAAAAAGTATGTTACGAAAATTATGTTTCCGGCGTATGAATGATTGGACCCAGGGTTTCCCAGCAGAACATTGCCCAAAGTATTACACTATCTTCACCGGCTTGTTTCCGTCCCATGATGAAATACCCGGCTGTCCAACAGGAAATAACACTCATCGGACCGGACACCCTTCTTACAATCATTCGATGTCCAGTTTTGATGCTCTCGTGCCCGTTGCAGGCGCATTTGACGGTGGTCCGTTGTTACCATGGGCACTCGGTGCGGCTTGCGATTACGCAATCCCATTTTTAGCAGTGTTCTATGTACTTTGCGTCGTGACTCATTACGCCCGTCTTCAGCATTCAAATTACCTGCGAGTTGCGTCACAGTATCTCTTCTGTTGTCTTGTACCATACGGTACAGCCTTCGCTCACCTCTAGCATCGATGAGCAGTGGGCGGCACACACCTTCCCATCGGGTCGTGGATTTCACTTTCTCGAACCCTTTTTAGCACATCTTTTTAAAACAAGTTAGTAAAATCATGCAATGAATTGATTACGATACGCTTTCCACCATACCAGAAATCATTACTCAAGTTATTACTCCAGTTATGAGGATAATGGCTGTGGAATAAATCTCGCCCTTGTGCTGTGACCTTTGACCCCATTTCGATGATATTAAACAGAATTGGTTCAGTATACCTCCGCAACAACATGCTAAAGTTTTGTCGCAATCAAAGCATTTCAGTCAAGTTATGAGGATAATGGCTGTGGAATAAATCTCGCTCCTGTGCTCTGACCTTTGACCCCATTTCGATTAAATTAAACAGAACCGGTTCATCACATCTCCGAAACAACATGATGAAGTTTTATGGCAATCGAAGCATTCTTACGTATGTTATGACGCACAACGGCGATGGAATGGATCCCGCTCCTATGTCCTGACCTTTGACCCCATTTCGTCCATTTTCATAGGGTTTTTTTCCTAGGTTGTCCTCTACCACATATTAAAATTTAATCGAAATGGAACCATTTTAACGCGAGTTATCGTGCGGGCGGGCGGACAGACAGACGGACGGAAAAAGAGGGAGCATATACGCCACTTCAACCTACGGTTGGAAAGCATAAATAAAACAAGAACAAGAAAGATGACACCGAATTTTCGGATATAATAAGCACGTCTTTTGAATCAGCTCTGACGCAAATTAAATTTATCAAAGCTATTCAAAGTCAATGGAACCGGTACGGAAAACAGTAATATTCAACGGAAGAAAGAAGTTTCTCAATCGGGTTTTTAATCCCTCAGATATTGCTGTAAACGGAATCGTGAGCTTACGCCCTCTGGTTGCAGACTTGTGCGTTAAGAAAAACATGAATATATATGAGAAACATTTCGCACCGGAAACGCTTTCCAACACCGAAATAATTTTTCAAATCGGGCTCTTAGAAACAGAGATATCGACAAAAATAAGATGTGACTTTACGTCCCCTGGTGGGAAAACCATGCATTATTTTAGGAAGAAAGTATTCTGAAAAGGTTTTATCATATGAGCGGTATCGGTCCTAGAAATTTTTTTTTTTGTCGAGTTTTCAGGAGCACGGATTTTGCTATAAATACATCAGAAGCAGAAATGAACACTTATGCCTCCTGGTGGCTGGCTAAACCATTCTTTACCAAACATTAGAAATTATGTGAAAAATATTTTCCATCAGATCTTTTATGTGATACAGGAAGAATTTTTCAAATCGGAGTTTTAGAAGCAGAAATAAAGCAGAAAACGCAATTTAACTTTGTGCCCCCTAGCGGAAAGTCTATGATTTACAAGAAGATTTTGAATTTATAGAAAAATCATTTCGCATTGGAAACAGTATCCAACAAAGAAGGAATTTTTCAAATCGGACTCCTAGAAGTAGAGATATTGACAAAAATAAGATATATATCTACGTCCCCTGGCGTAGAAACCATGCATTATTTTAAAAAGAAAATGTTTCTAAAAGGTTTGTCGACATGAGTAGTATCGGTCAACAAACGACTTTTTTTGCAATCGAGATTTTAGAAGCTCATGTTTTGCTGCAAATACATCACAAGAAGAAATTAGGACTTACGCCACCTGGTGGCCAAATCATTTTTTACAACAATTAGAAATTACATGCAAAGGATTTCCCATCAGGAGCTGTATCCGGTGCAGAAAGAATTTTTCAAATTGGAGATTTTGAAGGAGAGATATAGTGGGAAAAGCAATTTACCTTTACGGCCCCTAGCGGAAAGTCTACGAATTACTTGAAAATTTTGAAATTTCATGAAAAACTTGTCACACTGAAAACACTATCCAACAAAGAAGGGATTTTTCAAATCGGACTCCTAGAAGTAGAGATATTGACAAAAATAAGATAAACATCTACCCCCTGGCGTAGAAACCATGCATTATTTAAAGAAGAAAATGTTTCTAAAAGGTTTGTCGACATGAGTAGTATCGGTCTACAAATGAATTTTTTTTCAATCCAGAATTTAGAAGCTCATATTTTGCTGCAAATACATCAGAAGCGGAAATTAAGGTTTACGCCCCCTGGTGGCCAAACTATTTTTTTTTTTTTACAAAAATTAGAAATTATGTGCAAACGGTTTTTCATCAGGAGCTGTATCCGGTGCAGAAGGAATTTTTCAAATCGGAGATTTAGCAGCAGAGATATAGGGGGAAACGAAATTTACCTCTACGCCCCCTAGCGGAAAGTCTATGAATTACTTAAAAATTGGAAATTATATGAAAAACATGTCACACGGAAAACACTGTCCCACAAAGAAGGAATTTTTCAAATCGGACCATTAGAAGCAGAGATATTGACAAAAATAAGATATACATTTACGCCCCCTGGCGGAGAAACTGTGGAATATTTTAAGAAGAAAATATTCCGAAAAGGTTTATCGCTGTGAGTGGCATCAGTACACGAAAGAATTTTTTCAATCGATGTTTTAGAAGCTCCGATTTTATGGCAAATACATCAGAAGCAAAAATTAACACTTACGCTCCCTGGTGACCAAAGTATTATTTTCCAAAAATTTGCAATTATATGCAAAAAAATTTCCGTCAGAAGGTGTATCCGCTGAAGAAAAAAGTTTTCAAATTGGAGTTTTAGAAGAAGAGTTATCGGGAAAAATGTAATTTATGTTTACGCCCCCTAGCGGAAAATCTATGCGTAATTTGAAAAAGTAACTATATCTAGAATATTCTTCGACATTAATGGAATCGAAAGATAAAATAATTTTTTCAATCGGAAGTTTAAAAGCAAATATGTGGAATAAAACGTATTTTTGTATTCGACATCATCTGCATTTACGCCCTCTAGCGGCGAAATTGCACATCTTAAAAAACAAAAAAACAAAATGAAGGATCATCATTCCCATGTTTCAAGCTTCCCAATGCAAAAATATTTTTTCAAATCGGACAAATAGTTGCAGAGATATCGTGGGTACAGACGGACGGACAAACTGGTGCTGAAAATAACACCAAATTTTAGGGTACGACGAGCACATGTTTTGCATCCGTTCTGACGAAAATTAAATTTATCAAAGCTATTCAATGGAACCGGTATGGAAAACTCACCGAAGAAAGAAGTTTTTCAATCGGGTTTTTAATCTAGTAGATATTGCTGTAAGCGGTGTCGTTAGCTTACGCCCTCTGCGTGCAGACTTATGAGTTAAAAACAATTTGAATTTATAAGAGAAACATTTCGCAGCGGAAACGCTCTCCAACAAAGAAAGAATTTTTCAAATCGGACTCTTCCAAGCAGAGATATGGACAAATATAAGACATGCCCTTACGCCCCCAAGCGGGAAAACCATACACTTTTTTAAGAAGAAAGTATTCTCAAAAGGTTTTTCAATGTGAGAGGTATCGGTCCAAGAAAAAAAAAATTAATCGAGTTTTCAGGAGATCAGATTTTACTGCAAATAATATTTGGTAAAGAATGGCCAAACCATTCTTTACCAAATATTAGGAATTATATGAGGAACATTTCCCATCAGGAGCTGTATGCGACACAGGAAGATTTTGTCAAATCGGAGTTATAGAAGCAGAAATATCGGGGAAAACAAAATTTCCTTTTCCGCCCCCTAGCGAAAAGTCTACGATTTAGTTGAAAATTTTGAATTTATATGAAAAACATTTCGCATTCGAAACACTATCCAACAAAGAAGGAATTTTTCAAATCGGAATAATAGAAGTAGAGATATTGACAAAAATAAGATACACATCTACACTTCCTGGGGTAGATACCATGCATGATTTTAAGAAGAAAATATTCCTAAAAAGTTTGTCGACATGAGTGGTATCGGCCGGCGAAATATTTTTTTCAATCGAGATTTCAGAAGCTCAGGTTTTTGGCAAATACATCAGAACAAAAATTAACACTTACGACCCCTGGTGGCTAAAGTATTCTTTACCAGAAATTAGATATTATAAGCAAAAGAGTTTCCATCAGGAGCTGTATAAGCTGAAGAATTTTTTTTTCAAATCGAAATTTTAGAACAAGAGATATTGGGGAAAACGTAATTTACTTTTACGCCCCTTGCGGAAAATCTATGTGTAACTTGAAAAAGTAACTATACCTAAAATACTCTTCGACATAAATGGAATCGAAAGATAAAATAATTTTTTCAATCGGATGCTTAGAAGCAAATATATGGAATAAAACGTATTTCGAATTCGACATCATCTGCATTTACGCCCTCAAGCTGCGAAATTTAACATCGTAAAAAAACGAAATAAAGGATCAACATTCGCACATTTTAAGCTTCCCAATGCAAAAAGAATTTTTCAAATCGGACTAATAGTTGCAGAGATATCGTGGGTACAGACGGACGGACGGACTGACAAACCGATAACATAAGCACGATCTTTTTTTACAAAAGACGTTCTAAAAAAGATCGTGCTTATGCTATCGGTTTGTTCGTCCGTACGTCCGCCTGTGGACACCATATCTCTGCAACTGATAGCCCGACTCTGAAAAATTGTTTCTGCGTTGGAAAGCTTGAAACATGCGAATGATGATCCTTTAGTTCGTTTTTTTACGATGCACAGTTCCGCCGCAAGAGGGCGTAAATGCAGACGATATCGAATTCAAAATACATTTTATTCTATATATTTGCTTCTAAACATCAGGTTGAAAAAATATTTTTACTTTTCGATTTCATTTACGTCGAAGAATGTTTTAGGTATAGTCACTTTTTCAAGTTACGCATAGATTTTTCGCAAGGGGGCGTAAAGGCAAATTGCGTTTTCCCCAATATCGCTACTTCTGAAACTCCGATTTAAAAAATATTTCCTTTTGTGGATACATCTCCTGATGGGAAATGTTTTGCATATAATTTCTAATTTTTGGTAAGCAATGGTTTGGCCACCAGGGGGCGTAGGTATTAATTTCTGCTTCTGATGTATTTGACACAAAATCTGAGCTTCTAAAATCTCGATTGGAAAAATTTGTCCATGAGCCGATACCACTAACATCGATGAACCTTTTCGGAATATTTTCTTTTTAAAATATTGCATAGTTTCTCCGCCAGGGGCGTTGATGTATATCTTTCTTTTGTCAATATCTCTGCTTCTAATGGTCCGATTTGAAAATTGTTTCTGCACCGGATACAACTCCTGCTGGGAAATCTTATGCATGTAATTCTAATTTTTGGTAAAAAATTGTTGGGCACCAGGGGGCGTTGATGTATATACTTTTTTTTGTCAACATCTCTACTTCTAAGAGTCCGATTTGAAAAAAAATCTTCTTTGCTGCATAGCGTTTCCGGTGCGAAATGTTTTTCATAAAATTTCGAAATTTTCAAGTAACTCATAAACTTTCTGCTAGGTGCCATAATTGCCTTTTCCTCGATATTTCTGCTTTTAATACTCCGATTTGAAATTTTTTTCCTGTGTCGCATACAGCTCCTGATGAGAAATGTTTATTTATATGATTTATAACCTTTGGTAAATAATGGTTTGGCCACCAGGGGGCGTAAGAGTTAATATCTGCTTCTGATGTACTTGCAGCAGAATCTGAGCTTCTGAAAACTCGGCAGAAGAAATTATAACTTGGATCGATACCGCTCACATCGAAAAACCTTTTGAGAATACTTTCTTCTTAAAATAATGCATGTTTTCCCCGCCAGGGGCCTAGATGCACATCTTATATTTGCCGATATCTCCGCTTCTAAGAGCCCGAATTGAAAAATTCTTTCTTTGTTGGAGAGCGTTTCCATTGCGAAATGTTTCTCATACAATTTCAATTTTTTCTTAATGAACAAATGAGCCGCTGGAGGGCGTAAGTGCACTATTCCGTTTACAGCAGTATCTGCGGGATTTTTTTTTTTTTTTGATTGTAGGTTTAACGACCACCGTGAGCAACTCAATGGGCTATAAGCAGTCGCCCGTCCCTAATTTAGGGTTTACTGGTTCCAGGGAAGGGAGAGAGCCAGTGCCGTAAGACAAACACAACATCCATGCCTGACCGGGATTCGAACCCGGACCCCTTACGGACGAATGATCAGAGGCCGGTGCCTTAGACCACTGCGCCACCGGGGCAGCGTATCTGCGGGATTAGAAACCCGATTGAAAAACTTCTTTCTTCGGTCAGATACTACTGTTTTCCATACCGGTTCCATTGACTATGAATAGCTTTGATAAATTTAATTCGTGTCAGAATAGATTCAAAAGACGTGCTCATCACACCCGAAAATGGCCGCCCTGGTGGAGCAGTGGTCTAAGCGATGGCCTCTGATCATTCGTCCGAACGGGGTCTGGGTTCGAATCCCGGCGAGGCATGGATGTTGTGTTTGTCTTACGGCACTGGCTCTCTCCCTTCCCTGGAACCAGTGACCCTAAATTAGGGACGGGCGACTGCTTATAGCCCATTGAGTTGCTCACGGTGGTCGTTAAAAATCCAATAAAAAAAAGAAAAACACACCCGAAAATTCGATGTTATCTTTCTTGTTTGAAGATTCTAACCACGATTGACTGTGCGCACCCCACAAGACTTGCTGTCTCCGAAATGTTCTGACTCATTTGTTTTGCCATTACGATTTGTGAACTTTGTTAAACTCGCTTAAGTCCTCTGGCAGTTTCTTCTGAAGAACAATCTTTAACAGAGCGCAGTGTCAGGTGTTATTTATATCGTTCCATGGCTTGCACATGCGCTGTTGTTTACGTGCAGTGGTTTTGATTTTCATAAAGACGCTCGATTATAATTTTTTGGCTCCACCGTGTCAGAAATCATGACCAGAGCCAGAATAAGGTCTTAATGGGACCTTGGCTAAGACATTTGAATGGGCCCCAGGCTAAGACATTTGAGTGAGCCCCTAGGCTAAGACATCTGAGTGGCCCCAAAGAACATACGACGGGGAATCATTATGAAGTCCGTTAAAACACGAAATTGTAGCAATATGCTTGTGATAATTAATACGTGTAGTGCGTACTTCAAACGAAGAAATTATCAGCAGAGTTTTTTTTAATAAGTCACAGTATTTTACATTGTTCTTAAAAGCTTAAGATTCCTAGATTTTTTCTTGGATTTTCTAATGATTTAGCATTGTATACTTTTCTTAGTGTATCTTTTTTGTTATGCAATTCAAAGCCAAAAGGGACTTCGACCGTTAAGGGTTAAAAGTGCAAACTGGGAGGTGTGGGTTGACGATAATGAGAAAGCTGAAACTGTCTCGCCGATCCCGCTGCACATAGCGACATATAAAGCCTTTACCCTTGGTGAGTCACTGCCGTGAAATCTATTCGTTTCCCCTCCTTTGTTTCCTACCAAGTGGAATCATACAAGACAAATGAAAAACTATTATATCTCCTTGACCTTTAGCAATGGTGGGTCCGAAGGCTATAGTCACTATAGACCCCCTTTTGACAATTATAGCCCCTCTGATCCCTGGGGACACGTAGTTTCTGAGAAACGCGACGCTGCCACCCTTTTCGCTAGGGGACGAACTCTGTGTGAGCTTCTTTTTCTTGGGCCACAAACAGTGTTATCGTGACAACCAGCAGGTTTGTAGCCATTGCTCAATTGAAGGACATGGGTATTTTGTCCATAGCCAAGCTGATGAAGAAGGAAGTTTCCGCCTGTTACGTTTCTTGGTGTGCGTTACTCTCCAATCTCCAAAATATCTCGTTTGATTTGTCAATAAGGTTTAAAATTGTATTTAATAGTTCTTTAGTCGAGATGTTTCTAACAACAATCACCTTTTTTCAGTTATTTAATTCCATGCAAAGTTTCTGTATTGATTTTTCATACAAAATTTCGTTTTAAAAGTTAAGGAGCTTTCAATTTTTTAGTCAGTTGTACTTATCACTGCCATCATTTTAAATGCGTAGTCACTCAATGGAATATTAAGACATCATCTCTTGCTTTATTCCAAGAACAAAGAGTCCAGCGAAACCATTGTCAAAACTTTCCGTTCTCCCATTCTTCAGCTTATTTTTTTTTTTTTATATATAGGTTTAACGACCACCGTGAGCATCTCAATGGACAATTAGCAGTC